>PVJS01002458.1:0-84382 GCA_004027185.1 Glis glis | reverse complement strand
TTTTTTTTTTTTTTTTTTTTTTTTTTTTGCGGTACTGGGGATTGAACGCAGCAGCATTCTACCTCCGTGCTACGCCCCCGGCCCTATTTTTTATACTTTTATTTTGAAACCGGGTCTCACGAAGTTGCGGAGGGCCTCACTAAGTAGAGAGAGAGCATATTGCTTCTGGATACCACTCTTGCTTTTTATTTTTTCCTTGTCTTCTCATCTCTCTCCAAATATATTTTCCTGGCTTCTCTGATTTTTCATAACTTTTCCTTTAATGAAGTTAGAGACCATACAGTTCATACTATAGATTGTAACTTAATAAAGTATGAAAGTATGCGTGATCGAGAATTCAAGCGTTCATGGCAAGAGGTAAAGAAAGTATGGCCACAAACACAGAAATACTTGAAGTCAGAAATATAAAGCTCAGCTTTTTATTTCTTAGCTGCATGATTTTGAGCAAGTTACTCAAACTTTGTGAATTTTGGCTTCTTAATATGAGAATGGAAAAGAATAGTACATACCTCACAGGAGAATTCAGAGAAATACTGTAGATGCTCCAAAAATTAGAGTTGACATTGTTATATGATAAACATTGAATTTAAATTCTATTGTGTTTTAAAGTTTGCAACATCTTCATTTATAATAGGACACATTAAAATTATGAAATAGTACATTGAGGTGAAATTCACATATTATGAAATGAACCATTGTAAAGTGAAGAGTTCAGTGACACCTAGTACATTTACAAAGTGTGATTGTGCAATCTCTCCTCTATATAGTTTTAAAACATTTCCATTACTCCAAAGTAAAACTTCTTATCCATTAAGTATTTTCCCCCCAGGAGTCCCTTTCTCTGGTACCTGTGTCCTATCATTATTGATTTATACATTCTGCATATTTCATGTAAATGAAAACTACAATATGTGAACTTTCAATTAGCATAATGTTTTCTAGGGTTTGTCCACATTGTAGCATATATAAGTACTTCATTCCGTTTTGTGAATGAAAAAAATCTTCTATTGTGTGTATACATCATAATTTGTCTATGTTTATCTGTGTATGGTTGTGCTGTTAATACATTTTAAAAAGAATTAGCCAGGCATGGTGGCGCATGCTTGTAATCCCAGTACTTTGGGAGGCAGAGACCGGAGGATCCGGGTTCGCGGCCAGCCTCAGCTCTCTCTCTCTCTCTCTCTCCCTGTCTCTCTCTCTCTCTCTCTACTTAGTGAGGCCCTCCGCAACTTCATGAGACCCATTTTCAAAATAAAGTATAAAAAATAGGGCTGGGGGTGTAGCGTGGAGGTAGAATGCCCTGGGTTCAATCCCCAGTACCGCAAAAAAAAAAAAAAAGAATTAAAGGTTTGATCTTATAACAGTTGAGTTTAACTGGAGAGATTGATATCTGGCTCTCTGTTTCCCTCTTTCTCCCCTGTGTCCACTGATGGAAAGAAATTTGTTCCAGCAAAAAAGCCAGATTCTACCCCAGAGCCAAACATAGCAAGTGAGTGATTTCCACTGGTGGGATCAGGGTTCTGCCCCATTGAGAATTTGTTCTTTTATGGAGTGAGCACTTATAAAAGCTGCTTATCTTGTCTGTGTTGACCGCATTTCCATTCTTATATGTCACAGAATTGCACTTCTTTCAGCTTATCCTCCCCATCTTAAGAAATGTTGCTGTAGGTAGAAACTATTATTGATTAGATTGTGTGAAGCTCTCAATTCTGCCTGGCATTACCAGAAGCTGGAGAATCACTAATAAAACTGTAATTTTGCAATCCATCCTTGAAAATGTAGGAATCTTTTACTTTTGCAGAAACAAATATATTGATTTATCTACTCAGATCTTGGTGGCATTTCAAAGAGCATTTCAGCTTGCATGAGATAGAATGTAGCTTCAACGGTTTGCTGTCAGTATATCATCTTGAAGCCAGTATTGAAACTACCGTTAACAGCCTTTGATATTTACTTGTTTTCTAGAATGTTGGATGGTAATAAAATTAGGGACAGTGAGAGAAATGTTGTGAAAGCACCAACTTATATTTTTGGAGAGTATTATTCTAGTTTTTATTGGATTCTTAATCTAACAGAGAAGCTGACTAATCCTTTGTTCATGATGTCTTGTATACTTTGAGGCTTGCAGTAATGACCCCAAAACAAATGATGCTCTGTAGAATTTAGCAGACTTTGAATTTTATTCTAACCCCACAATTTTCCCAAGACTTGACTTATTTGCAAAAGAAAAGCAGACTTTTCTTTTAAAATGTTTTTTGTCAATTTTTCAAACATTTTTTTCTTCCCAAATGTGAAAATTCCTTCCCAATACTTTGACGATTGGTGTCACAGTAAGTGATCTGGAAGCATTGTGACTCAGTATATAGTCGTCACCATTTATACACTCCAGCGCCTGTCTAAAAGCCAGGCTTACAGCAATTAAGTTAAAAAGCTCGTGAAGAAGCATTTTATTATACCTACCACATTCGAAAGTAGTTGAAATAGTATGGTAGTCAAATGAAAAGGAACACAGGTGATTGATAGGAAAAGTTTCTCATTCTAAATGTCAAATTGTTTTCAATCTCAGATTTTATAACAAAGGTGAGTCTCTAGCCTTTTACTATATTTTCTGTGACTCCTTAGTATCACTCGATGAGTAACTAAAAAGATACATTTATTTTTCTTTCTACTAATATAATACTACTAATAGAATTAGAATTTATTTTATTTTATTTTATTTTATTTTATTTTATTTTATTTTTGGTGCTGCGATTGAATCCAGGAGCTTCCTACCTCCGTGCTACACCCCAGCCCATTTTTCATTTTATATTTCATTTTGAAACAGGGTCTCACTAAGTTGCTGAGGAACTTGCCAAGTTACTTGAGGCTGGCCTAGAACCTGTGATCCTCCTGTCTCAGCCACCCAAGTACTAGGATTACAGTTGTGCACCAGTATGCCTGCCTATAAAATTAGAATTTACTGAAAGAGATTCTGCCTAAGAAATATATTAAGAATTGCCTTAGCTACTTCCTTAACATGCAATCTATCCTCTTGTATTTCCAAGGACTTTTTAAACCCTTCCACTCCCCTCAAACTTCTGACAGAACATCCCCTAATTTATGGAGAAAGTGAAAGCTATCAGAAAGTCAAATGCTTAATATTAGTTTTACTGAAAAGTTATCCCCCCATTTATCTTTTTTTTTTTTTTTTTGCAGTACTGGTGATTGAACCCAGGGGCATTCTACCTTCGAGGTACACCCCCAGCCCTATTTTTTTTTTTCGGTACCGGGGATTGAACCCAGAGGAGTTCTACCTCCGTGCTACATCCCCGGCCCTATTTTTTATACTTTATTTTGAAACCGGGGCTCACAAAGTTGCAGAGGGCCTCACTAAGTAGAGAGAGAGAGAAAGAGACAGGGAGAAAGAAAGAGAGAGCTGAGGCTGGCCAGGAAGCCGGATCCTCCGGTCTCCGCCTCCCAAAGTACTGGGATTACAAGCGTGCGCCACCACGCCGGGCCCCCAGCCCTATTTTTATTCTTTATTTTGAAACAGGGTCTCACTAAGTTGTGGGGGGCCTCACTAAGTAGCAGAGGCTGGCCGCGAACCTGCGATCCTCCTGTCTCGGCCTCCCAAGTACTAGGATTACAAGCATGTGTCACCACGCCCAGCTCCCTATTTATCTTTATGCCATCTTTTCCTTTCCTGGTAATAAAATAAAGGTATATCTTTGCCACCTACCTTTTTCAACCCAGGCCCTCACCTGTTCTCTGTTCATTTTTCCTTCTCGTACCCTATTCAATCCATTTTGTTTTCTAGTAATCTTTCACCATAAGCAGATATTTCTCATTCAAGTATTTTACAAGAGATTGGCCACAGATTTGTAAAAACAATGGAGACCACAATCCTTCCAGCTGCTGCGTGGTCTCATTTCCCTTTTCACAGACAACTTGTTAAAGAGAAATCTGTATTTACTATCCACATTTTGTCACCTATCACTGAATTATCAACTCTTCCAGTTTGATTTATACCTCTTACTATGTTTTAATTTGACCTAAGACCACAGTGTCATTCATACTAGACATTTTATTTATCTTACATGAACTTTTAAAGGCATTTGATATTGTTGGTCATTGTCTTTATCTTTAAATGCTAAAACATTACCTTAACAACTCTTCTATCTCTTTCTGCATACCTTCTCTTTCTTCTGCATACTTCGTATGTTATACTTAGAAAACTGTAACCATGCCTATGGCTTAAATTTTCACCTTTATGCAAGGAAGTCCACAACTTTTTTATCCAGAGGATACTTCTCTGAGCATCAGACCTAGGTATCCAACTATTATATATATATTATATCTCAAAACCAGGTGTGGTGGCGTATGCTTGTAATCCCAGTACTGAGACTGGAGGCTGAGACTGGAGGATCCGGGTTTGCCGCCAGCCTCAGCTACTTTGTGAGGCCCTCCGCAACTTGAGACCTTGTTTCAAAATAAAGAGTAAAAAATACGGCTGGGGGTGTAGCCCAGAGGTAGAATGCCCCTGGGTTCAATTCCCAGTACCACAAAGAATATTATATCTCAAGATTAATGCAAATTAATCTTTTCAAATTGAACATTATCATTCCTCATATATTTTGATCCTGAGCACCATTACATTATGTGAGCCAGAAATGATGGGGCCATCCTCAAACTCTTTCACTCATTTTCCATCCATATGCATTATATAAAGGCTTATTGATTTTACCTTCTATGTAGCTCTAGAGTGAACCTACCACTTCTTTTCTTCACTATTACAACAATGGTGCAAATTACAATAATTTATCATGTAAAGCACAACAAGAGCTTCCTAATTTTACTTTCTGGATCATCTCATGCCACTCTCAGTTGGATCTCCATAGAGCAGACAGAATGATTTTTCCAAAACAAAGTTGGTCATATTGCCCATTTAATAAAAATAATTCTAAGATGTCAATAAAAAATCCATATCCACAATATGACTTAGCTTTGTTAAGTGCCTTCCTACCTCTATAGTCTTACTTAGGGACATGCTTTTCCTCTCTCTGCTTTTCAGTAAGGCTGCCCTAAGTCTAGTTTTACACAACAAACCTATTCTCCTTTCTGACACAAATGTTTACCTTTGATACTTCTTTCAACCTTTACTTTTACACTGTAATTTCCAGTACTTCCCTGAATCGTAGCTTAGCTAATTATCCTCAGGGAGGCCTTCCTGTTTTTTACTGGCTCAGTCAATTTTCTTTATTGTAAACTTGAAAGTAGTAAATCTCCTGCAAAGTATTTGTTACGTCTAAGATTTCAAATTAAAATATTAGATTATTTCTTTTATATCTGACTTCCCTAACTAAAAACTCTGAACTCTATAAGATGAGATTCCATGTCTCTTTGTGCCTATCATGTAAAACCTAGTACGTAGTATAATGCCTAGCACTAGGGGGCATTCAAGAAATATTCACTGGGTGACAAAATAAATGAATGAATGAATTATAGGTATTCTTAGGAGAATAGAAATTCTAATATTGAGAAGTAATTTTCATTCTTAATTATTAACATGATGAAATTCAAATTAAAATTGAGAACAATAACCAATTTTAAAACTATGATAGTATATCAGTATTTGATATTGCTGACTGCACTTGAAACAGGTTTCATGTAGGTATAACATATTAAAAAATGGTATAAGATGAAGACAAAGTGGGGGAACCTCCAAGGAAGATGGTAGAAATGATTAATGAGTTAAATAGACTGATTCATGTGGGAAGCATAATGATCACCTTAGTATTGCACTTGAAATAGCATGTCATACAGTCTGTGACAGGGCTTGGCTTCTATATTATGTCTCCACCTTTAATATATTAATAGTGGTATATTCATCAAATTGAATGATTCTTTTCAAAAGAAAGCATTTATATTTTAAAAGCATGATTCAGAAATGGTCTAAAGGATATGTGATACTCATCTATAATTATTGAAGGCATGCAAACACCAACCGAGGCTAAAACCTGGTTGTGATAGAATTAGTTCTAGAATCAATAGAATGAAATTAGACTTGGAAAACTTTCAAGTTTTCATAAACTACTGATTTTCTAAAATGAATGCATTTTCATAATATCTATTGTGCAGCACTTTGAAGAAATAGACTGGGGTGGTGTTAAAGGCAGAACCTAAAATTCAGAAAATAAGGAAAAAATAAAGCAAATGATGGATATAGTCCTACTATTCATAGTCTTTCACTTCTAAGCATGAGTTTCCTATAATTTTTACACCTATGACTACTATACATATTAACTTTTAATTTTAGTTAAAAGTTTTTAATTTTGATTCCATCTTTTAAACTTCTTCACATTTGAAAATTAGAGGCATTTAATAACAACAGAAAGTTTTACTTGTTTTCTTAAAGCAAAACAAAACCAAACAACATACACATTTTAAAAAACCCTGCCTTTAATAGGAGATACATATGACCTTGGATCCTGACAGAAATGTACCACTATTATTTAACGTTTATATGTGAATTTTACATTTATCAACATTCAACATGTGTACGTTCCTGATGCTTCTTTTCACATATTTTTTCCTCTTCGTTTCCCATATTTGATTCAACGTGTCATTCTTTTCCATGCGTAGTGACAAGAATGGAATCATGGTGCAATGCACAGATGAATAAATATGCCTATCTCTCACAGAGAAAAATTAGTTTTCTAGCATTTTCCTTAGACACTAGACTATATTTCCAAATATGGGCAAGTAACTAAGCTCATACCAGTAGAAAGTCAGAGAAAAGTATATGTGCATTTTCTACCTTTTAAGAAGAAATCCTGGTGGTCTCTCCCTCCTTTTCCGCAGGTAAGAAAGATGGTGAACCACATGGCCCAGGAAGTCTTTTATAAATGTAGTCAATCTACCTTCCTGGACCCTAAGCTTCCCCATGAAGTAGATCTGCTCACTGACTTTTGTCTCTTTGTTTCTGTTGCTGAGGACGAAACCCAGGGCCTCATGGATTCTAGTCCATTGACCTCAAACACTTGCCACTGAATGCTCCCTGATTGAGAAATGAATGGAGCATTTTGGTAGGACAATGGGGCTTTTACCCTAATTAATATATATGTGAATAGAAGAAATAATATTTGAAGTCCTATTCATTGTGAATCAATAGTTATTATCCAAGGCACAATTAAATATACTAAGTTGTAGTTATATTCAGGGCTTGAATTTAGTACCCGGAGGTTATAGAGAGATTTTGAGATTATTGAGTAGTCCATGGTTTTTGCCAATATTTCCAAACTTTACCCCAGTGTGGTATTCTCGCATTGTTGATTTTTGAAATTACATATTGGAAGAAGAAATGAAGATGTCACTGGAAATTTGAAGTTGTCATTTAGGGTTGAGTTCTTGGGCCGAGTCTCCACAGATTGTCTAAGAATGACAGATGTAGTGACTAGTAAGATCTTACAAAACTTGTGTCAAAATAAATTAATTCTCCAACCTCAGTCTTGGGTTTAAGATCAGTGATAGAACACTTGTGTGTGTCGGAGAGAACAGGCCAAGCAGTGGAGTTAGAAGCCAGTGCTCCATATAGAGTTATTAAATTTGCTGACCTTAGTAACTTCATCAGGGGTTTACTGTTTCTATTTAACTCTCATTTTACCTTGAAGGAGAGAGATGTTAAATGTTCTTTTGTCTGTATTGAATGCTTCCTTGGTGCCATTTTGTGGTATTTGCAGGCCTCTCTGACATTATCAAGTGGATTGACATTTTAAATATTTGCAGCGCTCAGTGGGTTCTAATTCACCAAAGGTGAACCATGAGCTCTTTTCACCGTGGCTCAGCAAGTGATGTGTGTCTGTTTAATCACAGCAGCTGAAATGAGATCAAAAGGCACTGTGTTGTTAAACTCCTAAAACTACTGTCAGGGCAGACACACCTGGAGGGGCCCTGGAGGAAGAAGCTAAGAAGCCAAGAACCTACTTAGGCCCAGGGCTTAGCTGAACCTATTAACCCAGCATGGTGGGAAAGGATCTCCTTGTATACAACATTTCCATATTTCTAGTAAATTCTTTATTGGTCCAGCTCAATCATTTGCCTCCCAGAAATTTTCAATTTTAATACTCTAAATTGAAGTTTCACCTTCTATGTTTTTTCAGAGTTCAGAATCCATATATCCAAAAAAAAAGAAAAATATAAATCATGTTGCACATTTACTGTCATAACTTTGGGGGAAATTTGTTCAAAAGAATCTTAGTGAGTAGGAAATGGGACTACTAACTCTGTGGCTGTTGAGATTTCATAGCTCATGTGTTATCTGCAGTCTACAATGACAAGTGTTAAAATATCAGTGACTGGAAAGACTATTTAAAATTTTATTTTAAACTTTTTTCTACAAAGCATGATTTTTGTATAATCCCCAGACTTTTTAAATAGCCCATCAAATAATCATTTGTATTCTAGATTAACTTGAATATTTTTAGCTCTCAGCTTCACACAAGCAAGGAAGGATTTGCACTAAAATTTTTTACACAGATTCTCCTGGTTTACATAAGACACATGTTACTGCAGAAAAATTCAACACTCTTTCCTGAAGTTTTCCTCCCGAGGTTTAGGATATCAGCATCAATTATATGCAAGTATGTCAAACGTATGAGTATTGAAACATTAAAGGCCAGTTTCCTGTTCTTTAACTTGCTATGTATTTAGAGCACATTTAAGGGATCAGAAAGACATAAAGCTTGGAATTTGGTTCAGAATAAATTGAGGAAGTCAATATATGTTACAGTTTAGGTGTACATGCTTTAAAATTGAGGAAGTCAATATATGTTACAGTTTAGGTGTACATGCTTTATTAGTGTGACAGTGGGATTCATAGTCATATAACTATTTTGGAAGACAATTCAATGACTTTGTGAGGCAATTTGTTCCATTTTCTTGTCATCCTGATATCTTATAACATTTTAAGGTGGCAGGCAATTTACTTAAATCTCTTTCAATAGCCTCTTCTTTCTTGTTAAGAAAAAGAATGAACAGAGTAGCAAAAACAAATAAAAACAACCATGGAGAGTATGAGAACTGAAAAATAAATATTGCTGTGGGCATTTTCTCAAATGATCCTGCTCTCCAAGCCCCATGAAGGCAAAACTGATTTCACATCAGCTCCTCATCACCCTTTCCCTACTAGGCTTCTATAACACAGCCTTTCAGTTTTTATAAGCATATTTAAAAAATATGTGGTAGAGAATGGGGCTTGTGGAATAGGAAGAGGAGAAATATTTAGGGTAAGAGATGTCTCTGTATTGAAGAAGGTGCTGAAAAGGAAAACTTTAATCTGTACAGGAAATATTTGTTGGGTATGCACTATAGGCATGACACTATTCTAGGTGTTTTTGACACTTTATTGAATAAAATGAGAATCTGTACCATTATGAAGCTTTTATTCTAGCAAAAGGGGACTGGTCATAGATATAGGAAATAAGTAAATTAGGTAATTTGTTAGGAGTCGAAAGTTTCCATGATAAAAGTGTAAGATGGACAAAGAATGTTGACATAGTTGGCCACTGGGAAGTTATTACATGTTTAAACACAGTGGTAAGAACTGATCCTTTTGAGCAGGTGAAATCTAATCAAAGACTTGAAACCCAATGTCAGTGGAGAAGATTTTTAAGAGAGAGAGATGGAACTGCTAGAGAGTGAGAAAAAAACTGCAGGGAAATGGAAATTATTTTAAGAAGTATCCCATAGATGACCCTTTTTGAGATTTGTGAATTAATAGTAATAAACATGAGTATTTTGAAATTACTTTCATTTGCTTTAATTTTTGAACTTGATACCACTCCAAGAATAATTCCCATGAATCATAGTTCTATATTAGAATAATGTTAATAATAATAATAATAGCAAATAGTATTATTACTCTTACATGTTAAAGATCATATTTAAATTATTCATTCAATAATAATTCATATAATTTTGTCAACAGCATTGAACGAAAATAATTTAATTTTCTGTGAATTTTACAGATAAGAAAACTGAGTTTGCATAGAGGTTAAGAAACAGAGAGTAGGAGGAGAACAGGACTGATGTGTGAGCAGGCTGCCGCTGATTCCATGCTTCTAATCACTTACCTAAAGCATAGGTTCAATAACCAGCAACACTTCCTTATTTCTGGGTCTATTTGATGAAATATGGTATTTATTGTTCCCCCCAAAACTAAGACAGATTGAAAACGCTCCTTGTCTGTTTCATAGCCTTAGTCATAAATTTCAATCCAGCCATAAATTCCAAACTAGAAGACAATAGTAAATCTGAGTTCAGGTGTTACTGGCACAGAAGAAATGGATTCTGAAGTTTATCAGTACTTAAAACTTGCTTTACTGTTCTCATATTATAGTGTGTGTTCTTTTAAGAATTTCATCTCTCATTCTATCTCATTACACTCTACTTTTGATCTTACTCTAGCTCACCCAATATCTTTTGGTTACCATTTTTTAATTTGGTATCACCTAAGATTATATTGTCAGGAACTCAGTGGCTCATGGGGTAATGACATGGCTTTATGTTAAGGACCAGAAGGAACGACCTCCATGGAAGTAGCTCTTGGGCGTTCACTCTGAGACGGAGGCATTCTTCCTCTGTGCCCACTGGATCTCATTTCCATGCATCCTTAACTTTTATGAAGCTTAGGATCATCTCTGCTTTCATTTCCCTTTCACCTTAGGATATTGCTTCTCTGGCATCCATGTCAAGAGAAGACTTGTTCTCTTCCATATCTCTGGAATCTCCTCTTCCTGTACTGAGGGTAGTTCTCATTCCCTTTTCCAGACATTTTTAACTCTGTCATTCTTAAAATTCCCAGTTTCAAAACTCCTGTCCTAAGACCCTCCTACATATTCTTCTTACATCTAAAAAACTTGGGTTCTTCCTTGTCAATTTCTGAATATTTTCATTATCATTTTGGGATCTTTGACATGCAATATCTTGTTCATTTCAGTATCTTTGACATTTCTGTTAATATTCTTAAAGTTTCAATATAAACATGATTGACTTAATCCATTCAACTCCTTGCCCTTATCTTCTTCCAAGAAATCACCATTAGTTCAGTTCAGCAGTTCCTTAAATCTCAAGATGAGGAATAATTATAACCCTTTCATAGTCTTAATTTCAAGAACCTTGCTTCTGTCTTTCACCTCACCACTATATCCTTTCTCTCTAGTTTGTCCCTTACTATCCAGTTTATCCCTTTGCACCATTAATCCTTCTACCCTATTTGAATTTTTTTTTTTTTTTTGGCGGTACCAGGGATTGAACGCAGGGGCGTTCTACCCCCACGCTACACCCCGGCCCTATATTTTTATGCTTTATTTTGAAACCAGGTCTCACGAAGTTGCGGAGAGACTCACTAAGGAGAGAGAGAGAGAGAGAGAGAGAGAACTGAGGCTGGCCGTGAACCCGGATCCTCCGGTCTCTGCCTCCCAAAGTACTGGGATTACAAGCTTGTGCCACCACGCCCAGCCTTATTTGAATTTAAATTCATTGTCCCTGCTTCTTTTCCTGATCTCTTATTCCTCATATGCCCTCATTTCTTATCTTACTCAACTTAAATTTCATATGCCGTCATTCTCTAGCTCTTATCTTTTAATCTTTCCTCACTTTTCCTGTATTCACTTATCAAAAAGAAATGAAATACTGCAGATAATTTGAACCCTCTACCCACTGTATACTTTATGATGGCAGAGTTGAGTTTTGCAGGAGAAACCATAAAAACTTGCCAACTAGTCTAATTTTAAATTGATGGCCACATTCATTTCCCTTGCATATACACATTTGTGTTTGAGATGATTATTCCATGCCCTCTCTTATTTCTTCAAGCCTCCAGTTCTTCTTCCCTTTCAGCTGATAATCTCACTTCTTATTTGATAAAAGAGAAGCAATAGAAGTATAAATATTATAAGAGAATTTCCAAGCTGCCACCTCACATTTGTTTGTTTGTTTTGCAGTACTAGTGATTGAACACCTGGGCACTTTACCACTGAGTGACATTGCCAGCCCTTTTTTATATTTTATTTTGAGACAGCGTCTTGCTAAATTGCCCAAACTGGTCTCAAACTTGAGCTCCTCCTGCTTCAGCCTCCTGAGTAGCTGAGACATGTTACCTCACTTTTATACTTCCCATTGCATCAAATTTTAACCGAAGAGCTGTCTTTTATGGTTTCCAAATCCTTTTCTCACATATTTTTAAACTCAATTGCAGGTAGGTTTTCACTAATATTCATTTACTAAGTGTCCTCCAGGCAGTGTCAACAATGATCTCCATTTTGCTAAATCAAATGGTTTATTATTTGTCCTCTCTTTATTGAAACAGAATGACACCCCCTGTATCTCTGCAGAATATTTCCATACTGCTTCCATCATACTACACTCCTTCAAGTTTTATATCTATCAAAACTTCACCGGACAGATAATCCACATGTACATATATTATCCAAAAGATAAACAAAAAGAGATAAGTACTCCCAATGTACATTAGGAAATTAATACTATTCTGATATGAAAACTGAGCAAGGGCTATGCCAGTAAAGTTTTAAGCCAAAGTTACTTAAAAGGAATAATCCAAACACAGTGAACCTACTCAATGGTCCAATTCCTTATTTTCATAATGTATGCATATGTAAAAAAGCAAATTTGAAAAGGCTGTGAATATAGTAATAAAAATCCAACTAGTAATTAATGCTGTGGTTGGGCATATTAACTTACCCAGAAAGGGCACAAGGGAGCCCTTCTGAGTTGTTGGACATTTTTTATCTCAGTCTAGATGCAGGTGCACAGGTGTGCACACGCACACACGTGCATGTCAAATTTTGAGGTAATTTCATTTATCTAGATGAGAGGAGGAGTATAGAAAGTCTTCAACATTCTGGAGATGGAAATACAGGAGGGAGAAGTTAGGTCATACGTGTCCTACCATATCTCTCTATACAGTTTTCCTCTCTGTTAAGTGTCACTTCTCTGTTGAGGGTCTCTGTATGTATGGTTTCCTTAGAAATTCTCTTTTGATCAGCTGCCCCAATTATTCCTTTTTAAAAATGACCTCTCTCTCTTGAATCAGATCTCTCTGTCATGATGCAAATTTCTATTTCCAACTGCTATGTATATCTCTCTGGATTCTCTACTAGGTCTTCATAGCACAGAAGAACTGATTCATAAAACATTTTTGGAATAGATAGATGTAATTTTCTTACTTAATAACCCATTCTTTCTAGAAGTGTAAGAATAATATATATAAATTGATCACCTATAAAATTTAATGGCTTTTCTACATTCCTGCCTAGTCACCAGGCATGCCCTTTTGAGTATTTCAGAGAGGAATATTTCAGCATCTCCCTAACCAGGACATCTTTAGATCTAAGGGTTAGCATATTCGCTTTTTGTTAATGTCAAACACTATAATTTCAGATTTTCTTTTTTTTTTTTTTGCGGTACCGGGGATTGAACGAAGGGGCGTTCTACCTCCGCGCTACACCCCCGGCCCTATTTTTTATACTTTATTTTGAAACTGGGTCTCACGAAGTTGCAGAGGGCCTCACTAAGGAGAGAGGGAGAGAGAGAGCGAGAGAGCTGAGGCTGGCCTCGAACCCAGTTCCTCCGGTCTCCGCCTCCCAAAGTACTGGGATTACAAGCGTGCGCCACCACGCCTGGCTAATTTCAGATTTTCAAAGTCACATCATACTATGAATATTTTCTAAGCATCTAGCATATATATTGAATTTAACACATGCAGTTGAACATTTACTAAATGACTATTGTTTAAAAGAAAGTTTGTTGAATTCTAGATTTAGATTTTGCTTTCACATAATAAAATACCTAAATAAAATAGATAGAAAGCAAGCTAAATAAAGTAGAAAAAATGTAAATGCTAAAAAAATATGCAGGCATATTTGAGTTAAATTATAATGCATTTGATAAAATGAAGTATTCTCTGAGCAAAGGCAAAGCCATTTGCACCAAATGCAAAGCAAGTCTGTCATCCCTCAGGGAAGACACAGCATTTGATGTACTTTTTCATGATATATTACCTTTCAAAAGCTTTTCTTTCTTATATGTAATCACTTGCAGGGCAGAAAGGATATCTTATGCAGAGAGGAAAATAGGTGAAAATACATGTTAGAAAAAAGGGAAACTAAAAAATTTAACCACTTAAGTTTATCAAACTTAAAGAATTTATTAACAGTGACACAGAATAATAAGATGAAAGACTCCTCCAAAGAGTAGGACATTATAAGGGAAAAAAATCTCCTTGCTCTATCTAAAATGTTTTCTTAAGAAAGCCATCACAGAGTATGTTGATCATATTGCATTTTTCTCTCCTGCTATACTATCTTTAAATTTTAGGATAAAACAACTTTTCTGTGAAAATAAATGAAAGAGATTTAGAAACCAACGTGTAGGTATGGTAGATATGTTCTAAGTACTAAAAGCCGAGCCATTATACATTAAAAATGTAACAGGAAAAATGATACTATGACCATATACTGTGCCAAAAATAAAATAATAGACAATATTATTTTCTTTAAATTTCTACTTTCTCCGTTGTATGACAGGATCAAAATATGACATACTACCAAGGCTAAGGAGTCTCCATGAATGAAATTTCCCTGTGGGTCACAGGAAATGGAACTTCATCTTTCCAACCCTCATATTTCATCATAACATGACATTAACTCGAATCTGCCTATAGTATCTGAAATTTGATGGTTGCTTCTACTTTCTAAAATGGTACAAATAAGAATAAAATAGTGATATTTGGTAAATTATGTTCCCTGTAACTTTTTTATTTAATGAAAGTTTTTATGGGTGTCGTATAGTCTCTTTGTTGTTCAAAGGATAAGAGATGATAGTGATAGAATGTTAGAGGGATATTTTATATCAAAAATAATTTACCTATATTGAAATTGTGCCATTAGGGCTGTTAATAAATTAAGTACCTTTCTGAGCTGAGTTTCAGCAACCAAATTTCATTCTATTCTCTGCAGACTATCCGCAAATTATGTCTCATCTTTTGAGTTTCACATTCAATATACACATTCAACTATACATAACATATCTTGTGATAATCAGAACATATTCCCTCTGTTTTTGCTGTAAATATGACTTGGCCCTCCAATCTAATTTCCCAAGTTGAGATTTGTACTTTCCTTTGGGCTACAACTAGTTAAAAAGACATTACTTAATAATTTCTTAATACTTGTGTCTTCGTTCATAATTTATCTTTTTCATATCCTCCTCAAAATTTTCAGTTAATGGTCAATGATACTTTTGTTAGCTTGAAACTTAAGAAATAATTTATGATTTTCTTGCTCACAAAAATGTCTTCTCTCTAGAAACATATCAGTAACCATTCGATTTTAACTAAGAAATTCTCAGAGGTCCCTGTTTTTCTCTAATGTGTCAGCTAAACATCATTTCTTAATATTTGAAGCCATCTTTCCTTCTCAGAAAACTACATAAAATCTTCTCTCAGTGAGCATGTTAGATAGGACTCTCCAGAGAAACAGAATAAATATATGCATGTACACAGGCGCACAAACACACACACGCACATACACACACACACACACACACGCACACATACACACAGTCATGATTTGAATGTCCCTCTGAAACACATGTTGAAACTTAATCCCCAAATTCATATGTCATTGGTATTTGGAGGTGTGGCCTTTCAGAGTTCATTGGGATTAGATAAGGTCAATAGCATGGGGCTCCCATGATGGGACTGGTAGCTTTACAAAAAGAGGAAGAGAGACACTTCTGGCTCTGTCTGACCATGTGATATCCTCAACCATTGTTACAATGCAGTAAGAAAGCCCTCACCAGACACTGGCACTTTGATATTGGATTTCTCAGCCTCCATAACTGTGAAGAAAATAAATGCTAATTATTTAGAAACTACCCAGTCTGTGGTATTCAATTATAGCATTCAAAAATGGACTAAGGTAATATATACATATTCTTTAAAATATACAATATATAATAATAAATTGGCTTTCATAACTATGGAGGCTGAAAAAAAATCCAAGATATGCAGGATGAATCAGTGAGATGGAGTTGGTATAGTTGCAGTCCTATAAATTTGTATTTAAAGGCCGGGGGACCAAGAGAACCAATGATGCAGTTCAATCCAAAGACCAGCTGGCTGGAGACCCATTAAGAGCCAAGGTCTCAATTTGAGTCAAAGGAGGAAATTTCCCATGATTGGGGTTGAGGGGAATGCCTATTTTGTTCTATTCAGGCCTTTGATCGATGAGGCCTGCCCACATAAAAGAGGCTAATCTGCTTATAAATATCCCATATATTTAAATGTTAAATTCATCAAAAAATGCCTTCCCAGAAATACCCAGAATACTCTTTGACCAAATATCTGGGCATTCCCTAGCTCAGTGCTATGGTCCACATGACCTGTATCCCCTAGATTTTTAGTCATTAGTGTAACAGTATTAGGAGATGAGGTTTGGGGGAGGTGATGAGATCATGGGGACTGGGCTTTCATGAGTGGTATTAATATCTGCTAAAAGAGGCCCCAGAAAGCTAGCTGCCTTGCCCCTGTCACCACGTGAGCATGCAGGAGAAGTCATCATCTACACACCTGATTACACACATACTAATCTGCTGATTGGTGACAATATAGAAAAGTGTTCATACTTATTTAACTTAAAGGTAAAAGAGCCTTGTAATGAGGTGGTGATTTCTTCCTAGAAATAAAATGTTATTAGGTGTGATCTTCTCCTGAATTCTTGCTTCTTCTAAGAGGAAGAATTCCAATGGAAAGCATGGATGGGGAACACAGAGGTTTATTTATGCAAGTGGGGGCACAGTGTAAAAGAAAGCCATGATAGAGGGGTTGCATTCCAGAGAAAGGGTCAAGGTCACATTCCAGAGAAAGGACCTGGAAGGGCCCTTTTCCAGCACAGAAAACTGGAGGCTAGTCTTCCACATGGCAAGATTTATTCAGTCCGAAAACCTTTCCCCCCTCATGTGTGTGCATTTGGTGAGGGCACTCTCTCTACTCAGCCACAGCTTAGCACATCTACGCTGTGGTGGAAACTTTCTGGCGAAAAATGAGCGAAACTACCATTGCTGGCGGAGGCCACCTCGGTGACAGCATGTTCATTCTCTCCGTATCTCTGAGGTTCTCTAGCCGCAGCGGGGTGGGAAGTCCCTGTGTTTCCCTTCATGAAGGTCGGCTTAATTCCATTCAGCTCCATCTCAATCTGCTCATTTCTATCTAGCTACCCCGCAACCTCATAATGTAACTTTGGGAACCTGAAACATTTTCTTGGTTATCTCTCAGGTCCCGATAATCCACACCATCTCTGTGGAGATGTTTAAAATACAGGGCAAAAGCTTTGATGAAGCTAGAAACAAATCCCTTTTGCAAAACAAGAGGATTTGGGGGAAGTATTTTCAGATCCTGCCTCTAGCTCTTAGGTCAGTCAGTAAAAAATGAAGATAAGGGGAAATCCCTGAGAGGTGGCAATTAAGTTCATCTGAGGTAGACTGTGAACACTATATTGATAAAAGCTCACTTCGCCTGAATCTTGATGGGTCAGTGGAAACTTGCCAGGGGGAAATGGAGGAGAAGGTCATTTGAAACAGAGTGAATAGCAAGCTCCCATACCCAGAGACTTGGGAAACCATTCAGTAACTTCTTATATAAGGAATGAGTAAAGGAGTGACTAACAATGAAATTATAAGATAATGAAACAAATATTTGTGCTTATTTCATACTTTATATTCTTTTATATGATGCATTGTTTTAAAACATCTTGATGAAAAGATACACGTGATAAAAGATTTGAGAAGCATAAAAATTTATCATCAACAGTAATGGTTAAGAGGAAATAAATGAAATCCAAGGATTTCATTTAGAAAAGGATTATCACCACAAAAAAAAACAAATAATCCAATCAAAAAATGGGCAAGTGAACTAAATAGACACTTCACAGAAGAAGAAATACAAATGGCCCATAAATGTATGAAAAAATGTTCAACTTCATTAGCAATCAGAGAGATGCAAATTAAAACTACCCTGAGATTTCACCTAATGCCAATTAGAATGGCAATCATTAAAAACACAAACAACAAATGCTGGCGAGGATGTGGAGAAGTAGGAACTCTACTACACTGTTGTTGGGATTGCAAATTAGTGCAACCGCTGTGGAAAACAGTGTGGAGGATCCTCAAAAGAATGGGAATGAACCTACCATATGACCCAGCCAAACCACTTCTAGGCATCTACCCAAAAGAACTGAACCAAACTACCAGACTAATGCATGTGTATCTATGTTTATAGCTGCACAATTCACAATTGCCATACTTTGGAACCAGCCAAGGTGTCCATCAAGAGATGAATGGATTACCAAACTATGGGATATGTACACAATGGAATTTTACGCGGCCACAAAACAGAACAAAATTACATCATTTGCAGGAAAATGGAGAGAACTGGAGAACATTATGCTAAGTGAAATTAGTAAGTCACTAAGAGTGAAAAGTTGGGTGTCCCCCCTAATATGTGGAACCTAGATAGAATGGGACTTAGAAGGGACTTCTGACAAAGAAGAAGAAATCTTTACATGAACAAAGAAGGTGACCTAACTGAAGGAGTTGGGAGGGGAGGGGAGGGAAACACCCTATAGCACATGATGTATATACACAAACTTATAAGACAATCACTATGTGGAGCACGAAAGGGAGGGAAGGGGGAGGGAATAGGGTGGGATTTGAGGGAGGGCTAAATGAGCAATGTGTGCATGTATGATGCTGCTACCCTGATGTGTATCAAAATGTATAATTACAATGAACCAATAAATGAATATAGAAAAATAAAATAAAAAAGGTAAAAAAAAGAAAAGGATTACCATAAAACATATCAGTATATATCTATGAAATGTCCCTATTCGTTGGTGGTTGAATTAATATACCCATACATGAAAGGTTTTGAAATTAGGCTAAATATATTCATCTTGTGGAATTGAGCATCTATTTTACTAAGTATAAATCATTAATAAAAATGTATGTACATATATGTTCACAAGAAACTTACATATCATTAATGTTATACAAAAATGATTTTTGAACAGAATATATCTAAAACATTATGCTATTAGCATGGTTACAAAAGTCATTATTTAAGCCTGTCAAAGCTCTTAATTGCAATAATGTCTCATGGAAACATTGGCAATGAAAAGAAAAAATCACATAAAAATTCAAGATACTTAACATAAACTGAGTATCAGTAATGAAACAGAGGCTGTAATAGAATACAGAATCATTCAAAATTCTTGCTCAGAATCTAAATTGTAAAGGGGATGGGCTTGTATTACAAAGACAAAACGACAGGAATAAAAAAGTAGAAAATACATCTCATTATAGCTTTACCTATTCAAATTGCTCATGGGAGAGCTGAATAAGCTTCTAAGTGTGAGATAAAATACAACATAATTCGCACTAACACATGTATACACTGTTATTGTGGAACATAGAGGCCTCTACAAAACTCCTTACAGTAATTTCTGAATGTTTCAGGAATTGTCTCTCCTATAATCACACCCCAAACCTGTCACTTCCTCCATCATGTTTGCTATCTCTCCTTTTTGACTTTTATTTTCTGTTTTACAATTTCCTTTATAGTCAGTACAGGAGTAGTGATACTATTTAGCTCAAATGTATCACACAACTCTTATTAAAGGGTGATTATTTTTTAAAAATGTTACTGGTGCATTGTAATCATACATTATAATGAATTTCAGAGTGGTAGAGACACACATGCACAGCACTTGGTGAACTTCCCAGAGCTTCCACCTCACCCTCTCCCCTTCCCTGGATAAGATGAGATTGGCATTGATATTTTTGTTTACATACACAGTGTCAATTGAAGTGTTTCCTTCATCAAGTCTCCCTTCCTCTCTCCTGCCTCCTTCCCCTAGAACCTTCTCCATCACTCCACTGGGGTCCAGACGAAGGGGGAGAAACCTCCAAGGATGTTTCTTTTTGTTTATGCTTTTCCTTTCTGAGACCTCATGGTCCTTTTGTAGACTCAGGATTGCGTGTTGAGTTTGGTCTGGAGATCATTTTGAAGCCATTTTGTGATCTGAATAATTCTTCCCTCCATCAAAGCAATGCTCACCTGACTCTGGCTTCCTCTTAGGGAAGATAAAATCCCAGGGTCCCCTGTCATTCATGCCTGAGCCTGAGGAAGGAGGAAGCATTCCATTGGTTCTTGGCACCTTGAATTACAGGTAAGAATGATAACCAACCTCAGCAGAGACTCAATAATATCAGCGCCATATGTTAGGCATGATATAAATATTGTGCTAGATGCTCTTTTTCCCCCAATTAATTACATCCTCTACTACATAGCAACCCCTTTACTCCCAAGTAAACTAAGGTTGAGAAAAGCTTGCCAAAAGCCCCATGCACATACATTGTGGAAGAGCGATTAGGTCTAGATTTGTTTCCAAAGCTTGTGTTCCTTCAGCTATAAAGTATTGGTTCCTGACCTTTGAATTATTTTGAAATTGTAGGCTCCTATTGAAAAGATTTATATTCAAATCCATTACATTCTACTAATTGAGATCACTTAAGCAAAACTGAAATATAATTAATTTGTTATAATTTAATTTGTTATAATTTTAGTTGTTTTTTATTTTGTTTTTTTTTAATAGAATTTGAGCAACAGACCTCTGAGCTAAAACCTAATAGAAAGATTGGTTTGATGCTATGCAGGGGACAGGGGACTGACTCTGTGGAAGGGGCTTTTAGTCACCATTTCCTATTGTGATAAAATGAGTGTTATAAGTTGACTGAAATAGATTAGAACATGAATGGTTAAAAGTAGACAATAGCATATTTTATGTAATAATTTATTTTCAGTACTAGGGATTAAATCCAGGGGCAGTTACACCCCTAGCCACATTTACTTTTTATTTTGAGACAGTGTCTGCCTAAGTTTCTGAGGAAAAGGGTCAATCAATAGTCATTGTTAGCTGGGCGTGGTGGCGCACGCTTGTAATCCCAGTACTTTGGGAGGCAGAGACCAGAGGATCCGGGTTCGCAGCCAGCCTCAGCTCAGCTCTCTCACTGTCTCTCTCTTTCTCTCTCTCTCTCTCTCTCTCTCTCTCTCTCTGTCTCTACTTAGTGAGGCCCTCCGCAACTTCGTGAGACCCGGTTTCAAAATAAAGTGTAAAAAAAAAAATAGGGCCAGGGGCGTAGCGCGGAGGTAGAATGCCCCTGCGTTCAATCCCCGGTACCGCAAAAAAAAAAAAAAAAAAAATAGTCATTGTTACCATTGGCACAGAGAGAAGTGTAGAAAACTACATGGGTCATCTGGGCATGGTGGCACATGCCAGAAATTTAGTGAGACCCTTAGCAACTTAGCAAGACCCTGTTTCAAAATAAAAAATAAACAGGGATGGCATGTAGCTTGGTAGTAGAATGCCCCTAGCTTCAATTCTTAGTACAGAAAGAAGGAAGGAAGGGGAGAGAGAGAGAGAGAGAGAGAGAGACAGAGAGAGCGAGCTAGCTAGCTACATGGGTCATTCAAAGAAGTTTTACTCTTATTATTGGAGGTCTTGATACATTAAGAGAGTTAGACTTGTTCCTTTTATAATAATTAAGTGCTTGTAAATAATCGTCTATTCACACCCCATATATTTATTTTCCAATTAATATACTTTAAATCTAAAACTTCAAAGATGAATATCAAAAACAGTTGAAGTGTATTTTCTCATTTTTATGTTGCAGGCTCATGTTCTATCAAACTCTAAAAGTAAAATTTCCACCAGTGGAAATAATATAAAATTATATTTTTATAATGCTGGCAAAAGATCAAATGAAGTTCAAATTATATCTCTTATTGGCATATACTTTGCAAATGTTCTAAGACACAGAGGAAAGTGTTGCTTCAACTAGTTTAAGTAGAAATTTAATATCTGTTTCTGTCCAACCTCTTTATTGTCTTGGGAAGGTACAATGATTTCATAACTGTGATCTTAGTGACCACCTTCTTTTTAAAAACTCAAATGGTTTAGCAAGAAAGATTATGTTAACAATTAAAATCTAATAATTGTAGTAGCACCACCCAACAGCTAGTTAGACAGGCAGGAGGACAAATTGGTTATTGTCTACTTCTTACCGATGTTAATAAAGGAGAGAAGAGACATGAAAGCCACTTGAATTGATTTGTCCCTTGCTTTATCTAACACACTCCCTGCTCCTTTGCTCCACCTTCCTCAGAAGATTCTAATGTCATTATTAGAGTTACAATACTACACAACATCGACTCCATTCAACTTACACTTAATCTCTATTATTCATAGGTTAGAAATAAAAATATGATCATCCATATCAGTGATTTCAACAGAAGATAGCCAATGAACCATGTGAGGCCGTGTAAGAGAGGAGAATGAGTTTCCTCTATTTTACAAGTCAAACACTATTGTGCAATCAAATTATAAGCTTTCACTGGTGAAAGAAGCAGTGGATCTCAGAGGATTTATGTTTGCCAAAATAGTATATTTTTAAGTAAGCCTCATTTTTATGTCAACTACTTTCATTTAGGAAAAAGATTTAAAGTGGGTATCTGGCATTGGTGTCATCTCTCAATCAGTAGAAATAAAGTAATTCTTATAATTGTTTGCTGGAAGATAGTAATTTTTATGAAATTTTGTTTAATGAAATTACTACTTTTTATGAAAGGTAGTAATTATTTCAAAAATTATAAGTTTTTGAACAGATGGATGTCATAAAAATGTTTACATAAAAGTAACTTTCGGGAATCAAAATTTATTTAAAATTCAAGATGGAAGATACCCACTTTAAAAACTTCAGCTGAAATTATTTTGTTGTGTGAGAATTCTTTTTGCTATGCAAATAATCTTCTATTTATCTGCTTATACCTTTTAGCTACACTTAAAGCAATATATTTACAATTTAGCAAGTATTTTTTCAAATGCTTCAATTTGTGTATTTTTTCACCCTCTCTTTAACTCTTTTCAATCAAAAAAGAAAAAAAAAACTGAGACAACACTCCATGATAAGGCACACAGCTTCTTTGTTCTTAGGGACTCATTGTTTTTCTTCCTTGCTTGTGTGAGTGCTCCTGCAAAGCTGGGAACACTCTTTTTGGGCAGCCATGTGCACCTCTGATAATCACCCACAGGGCTTATGGTCTTATGCATTCTTAAGATATTGTAATGAAACATTTGAACTAGACAAACAGAAATATGTGAAGAAAATTTGAGAAAGCCTGCTTGACAGCATCTCCATGTACCAAGGTGCAAATATGAAACAGTCACTGTGACACCTTGACAATTCAGACACGGTATTCTATGGCTTGGTCTTGCTGAATGCTCCTTTCCCAAGTCCATGTATTAAAGGGAAAAAAAAAGTCACTCAAGTGGTAAATTACTCTTCCTGGAAAGAATACTTCAGTTTGGTGATTATGCATATGAGGTTTGGAGTCAGAGACATAGAAAAATTTTTAAAGGAATTTCTTCATGCATAATCCATTCAGACTGATCCCTGAGGTACTAGGGCATATTCTTTTTGTACCTCTTGCAGCTCAGGAATTCCCTCTATTTCCTTAGTATTAGCTTAGTAGACACTTTCAAGGGAAGTTGGAACACTGATGAATTTCCATATTGACATATTAACATAAGCATTTTAATTTTTTACTGCGAAGAGGACTGAGGGCTCTCTGTATGGTTTCTATGGGGAAGAAAGCCATCAGATCTAACTAAAAGACATACTCAAAGCCAAGAGCCCAAAACAGAATCTATCCTGGTAGTAAAATGAAAAGTTAAAGAGTGAAACATTAGTATAGAGTAATTTTAAATATTCTTATAATTTAAATTTTTATGTTTAAAATGTTTAGACAAAAATCCAAAACAGCAGAAAAATAAAATTTAAAATACAAAATAATCTCATTTTCTAGTGGTGACCACTATCATCTCCTTAGAAATTGATGTGAAATACATACATAAAGTGAAAATGCATATTATTGATATTATCTTCCTATTAACACTGGATCCTTATCAAATGCTTCAATATTCTGCTTTAGATTTAATGACTTTTTCTACAAAATTAAGACAATTAAATTATTTAATATGCACATCAAATTCTTTATTTTATTGTTTTCTTTTCTCCACATTAAGCATTGTTTTCAAATCTAACTATATTTTAGAAAGTGATCCTGACCCTATCTCTTTGCAAAACATTTGAAAATAAAGCATAAAATCAGGTCATGTTAAAGAAAAGTTATACCAGACAAATTAAACAGGCAAAAAGAATTAATTCAAGACCATTGCAATAGCATTCAAGTCTATGGCAATAGGGGAGAAAGACTGAATTCAATTCCATTAAAACAAAAGGGCAGAGTTAGGATGGGCAGACTAGTGAAGAAGTACTAGAAAACACTGAAGCCAGATGGTCAATAAGATTTTTGTGCTTACTAATTGGTGCTAATGGAAGTTAGGCTCCTACCCTCCTTCTAAGCTGGAGGTCTCATCTTTCTTGATGATTATATTTCAAAGGGATGGCTGCAAGGTACTTGAGAAAGATTTTAGTGGGTTGTGAAGCTGACAAGAAGTTGGAAAAGATTTACATCTAAATGCTGTATAGAAAGAATTTACAATTTCAGGTTTTCTACAATAAATGCTCTAAGAAATGGGAAGTCGGGGGTCAAATGAGAAGTCTGTCTAAAATTCAGTCAAGCTGAGGGGAACTTTTAAAGCCATCTTGGTTGTTAACAATATATATTGTTAAATTGAAGGCTTCATTTATGTATTTTCTTTATAATTCATTGATAATTTGGGACATAGGAGTGTTTGGGTGAAGAAAGACATACATAATGCCAAGAAAAATTGTGTACTCAAGACTAGCACAACTCATATGCAATCAGTTATTAAAAAGTACTTAAATTTCTATGTGAAGTACATATGTACTAAATGACATATGAAACAAGTTAAGCAGATATGCTTCCATACTTATAAGTTTAGAAATACAACATAAGAAGAATGCTACAAATGGTTGCTAGATTATCAAACTTTTTCAAACACTATTTAAAAAGAAGGAATTTATAAACATGTCCATAATCATGGAAAAAAAGAAGCTCCCACTAAGTAACCAAATTTTAAGGAGAAAAAATAGTCTATGTATACAAGGTCATAAAAGCAAGTATTTTTATGATTAATTTTAAAAGATAGTATTTCAAGTACAGAGAATTTCACTGACATTTTACACATAGTAAATTAGTAAAATTGCCTAATGATTTTTCATTCACATTACCTTTTTGTGAGAAACTTGGTAGTATAAATAATATCCATTATCCATACTTAAACCCCTTGTTTACTCTTAAGTTAGCTTAATTAAAACAAATTGAGCTATTAATAAAATGGATCCTGAATGATATTTCATGTCTACTCCTGTATCCAAAAGTTCTTGGTTTAGTAATTCAGTATGTTGCCCTTGCTTCTATAGGCTTGTTGTACAGATCCTAAAATGTAGAAAATATGTTATGTTTTAAATTTATGTGACTTTCATTTAACCATCCCTAATACTTTTCTTCCACCCCAGGCTCTGCCAATATGTATATGTATATGTATATGTATATGTATATGTATGCGTATGTATACGTATATGTGTATGTGTTCATGTATACACACAAGTTTGTGTACCTATGTACATTCATATATCTAGATATACATAGAGACAGATAAAGATATAAATATTGAAACCATTATATATATACCATTTTGTATTATATATACATATTTATACTTTGTGTCTATATCTATATATGCATTTATAATTTAATTTCACCCATATCACTTTCTTCCAAAGCATGTCATCAGTTATTTACTTATAGTTATTTTTCATTCTCTGCTAATATAAAAATTATCAAGCCTTTAAAGGCTTTCTTACCTGTTCTAAGATTATTTCCTAACAATATGCTCTAGTCCTGCTTCTTTACTAACAGCATTTTATTCTCAAATTTTAGCTGCCATTTGTTTGCCGATGACAACAGAAGTCCTTTCAACCTACTAGAATTTCAAGGAGGGACTGTACCTTATAGTGAGATTTCTGTGTTCCTGAATAAGAGGAAGGATAGCAATAAAAGATGGAACTATTTAAGGAGCCTACAGAATTTTACATTTTATATGATTTTGGTTTGATCTTGACTACTGTCTTTCCTTTAACCTGTCTTAACAGTTCAAATCTGAAATTTCTGATGCAAGAAACATAATGGTAGAGCCAGAATCATCTCAAAATCATTTTCACATTCCCCTCAGTAGGGGGTTGCAATTTCATGTAGTCTTGGAAATTAGTGCTGGCGATGGGCCTAGGAGGGAGAAGAAAGGCACAACTAGAAAAAGTCACACTGAGAGCTATTAGATGTACTAAAAGCAGCTCAGATCCAATCCCCTACAGCAAATAACCTTTCCCTGAGCTTCTGGTACATGCTTACTTGAACATATACATAACATATTAAGTATGAGAAGATCTTAGAGATATTTATTGACTTAACTCTGTGAAAGAGGTGAAGAAATTAAAATAGAGCTTATTACAATTTTTGTATTGTACTAGAGATTGAATCCAGGGGGATTTTACCACTAAGCAACACCCCAAGACCCCCTTTTTTAAATTTTGAAACAGGGCCTGTCTGAGTTACCACACACTGTCCTTGAACCTGTGGTCCTCCTATCAGCCTACCAAGTACTGGGATTACAGGCGTGCATTAGAGCCTATTATAATTTATATGTATGTTTGTTGAACCCTATTATTCCTTATGAGTTCATCTATGTATATATACTGTTTAACTTTATATAAGAAAATATCCCAGACTGCTCAGGACAAAACACACAGCCACGTCTCTAAATGGACCATGACAGTATCCTCTTAACCCAATTTCTGCTCTTCATCAGCTCCCATCCATTGCTTGCTTGAAATGTCAAACCTGCATGCATATCTATGTTTCTAGCTGTACAAATCACAGTTGCCAAGCTATGGAACCAGCCAAGATGTCCATCAGCAGATGAATGAATTGCAAAGCTATGGGATATGTACACAATGGAATTTTATGCAGCCATAAAGAAGAACAAAATTATGTCATTTGCAGGGAAATAGATTGAACTGGAGAACATTATGCTGAGATTAGTCAGTCACAAAAAGTGAAAAGTCGAATGTTCCCCCTAATATGTGGAAGCTAGGGAGAAAATAGGACATAGGAGGGACTCCGGAAAAAGGAGGAGAAACCTTAGGGGAGTGAAGGAGGGGACCTAACTGAGGGAGATGGGAGGGGGAAGAGGGAAACACCCTAATGCACAGGATGTACACACACAAACTTATCAAAGTCAGCTACTATGCTGAGCACGAGGAGGGAAGGGTGAGGGAATGGCGGTGGGAATTGGGGGAGGGCTAATTGACCTATGTGTGCATACATACTTCTACCACCCTGAAACCCATCAAAATGTATGATTACAATGCATCAATAAAAATAAATAAATTAATTAATTAATTAAAAAAGAGAAATGTCAAACCTGTCCATTCAACCTCCATGGTAGAAACTCTCTAGAAGTTTCCCATTGCCTTAGGATGCAGTCAATTCTCTTTCCTAACAGATTATAAAACCCTCCATGCTCCTGACTCTAATTTGGTCTTCCTCTCACATCACTAACTCCCTCACAATCTGAGCTTCTCCCTTTTCAGACCTTTCAAACTTCTCTCAGTTCCTCAAATGCACACTATTCTCTCTTCTCTTCTGGACTTTTTACATAAAGCATAGCTATGGAAGGGGGGACAAGGTCCACACAAGCAATAGGTGTATGATTCAGAACAGAGATGTGGCTGAGTGCAGTGGCGCACACCTGTAATCCCAGCACTTGAGAGGCTGAGACAGAAGGATCGCAGGTTCAAGTTCCGCCTTGGCAATTTAGCGAGAAACCTTGTTTCAAAGGGCTGGAATTGTGGCTCAGTGGTAGAACACTCCTAGGGTTCAGTCTCCAGTACCACAAAAAACAAAGCAAAGCAAAACAAAACAAAACATAGATGCAAGAGCCAGAATATCAGGATCTGAATCCTCACTCTACCTGTAAATGTTACCTAAGCAAGTTATTTTCTCCTCTTTAACTGTACTTTTTTCATATGAAAAAAATCAAAATAATTGTAGCATTCTAGTTTGGAGGGTGCTTCCTGGTAGAGTAGGTACATATAAAACACTAAGAGCAATGAGTGGCACATTGCAAGTATTTAATAAATGTTGGTTGTTACTGTCCCAAACGATATGCTCTGTATAGGGACAGAAATTGAAAGATTCAGCCAGGCGTGATGGCGCATGCTTGTAATCCCAGTACTTTGGGAGGTGGAGACCGGAGGATCTGGGTTTGTGGCCAGCCTCAGCACTCTCTCTCTCTCTCTTTCTCCCTGTCTCTCTCTCTCTACCTAGTGAGGCCCTCTGCAACTTCGTGAGACCCGGTTTCAAAATAAAGTATAAAAAAATAGGGCCGGGGGTGTAGCACGGAGGTAGAACGCCCCTGGGTTCAATCCCTGGTACCGCAAATAAAAAAAAAAAAAAAGAAATCAAAAGGTTCATTTTTTTTCTCAGGTGAGGCAGAAAAGAGTGTTTTAGTGCTTGATATAGGTCTGATGAGAACACTTATAGATTTATAATGTTATGTGAAAGGGATCCTCTATCTGAAAAAGTTGGAGTTTCCCTTGTGGTTAATTTACTCATAGAAATTTCAGAAGAAACTAAAGTGATTCTAACTCTCCAAGCCCCATGAGCATGGTCATCCAGAATAAATAGTAATATCAGTGTTCTACAGCTGACAGGGGAAGAACATTTTAAGATGAGCCTAGGGCTAATCAGATCTTTCTGAAATAGAGAAAATTAAAAGGTCAATTGTACTTTGAAGCTTCCCAGTGCTCTTTTTTGTCAAACATGCAGATCCGCAGTGCTGCCTATGGAATGATCTTCACAAGTACCATCGCTTTAATAAAATACCTACCTTTATCTTTCTTATACACACATTATTCCAAGCTCACATCTAAGTCATTCTTCATGGTAAGAACTAATCTCATTTCCTCATACCTGTCACTGAATCATGTTAAATATCTCACTAAGAATAATTACCGTTCTCAGCTAAATTTCCCTGTCCTTTCTGGTTATAAAAAAAAGGTAGATTTTTTTTCAACTCAGAAATAGTATGTCCTGGGATAGCAAATTTTATATTCTGTAAGAAAATATCATTGCATGTTATTTTGACATAATTAAACATCAAATGGGTTCCAGTGTCACTTTTAAGATATGTAAGCTACTGTGTCCAAGTTATCTTCATGGGGACTTTTGAAATATGGTCTTATATTAGTAACTTCTTCCAACTTTTTCATTGTCTCTCCTCCTTATACAAAGAAATAGTTGAAATATTTTAGTTTCCTCTCTGGCCATTCCTCTCTGGGTCTTCTGTCTATGTGTGTGTCTCTAATTCTTGCTCTTTCTCTCTGTGACTTTCTCTCAAAGAAAGGCAACAGAAAAGCTAACTTTAATATCCTGAGTTGTATGTGAGCTGCCTGATTAATGTTCTTGTGAATTCTTAATAAGGATGCGTGCATATTCACAGCGATGTTTATTAATTCATAAAGCAGCTGCTAGCAGAGAGCTGTCTCCTCCCACGGAAGCCTCTTGGCAGCCATCAGGCCTTTTCCCTGCCTGGTCATTTAGAGCACAGACTCAGTATCGAAACTGATGGCCCAGTATCTGCCTTGGGAAAGGGAGCTCTCTTGCCAGCAGGAGGCCAGCAGATAGGAGGTGCAGATCTGAATCCCCCAAAGTATGGAGGATGAAATAAAAAACTTAATGAGACTAGTAGAGTCCGCAGCTCATTTCAATTATTTTTAATTGTTTTCAGATGCTGCCCGGCATGCTTCGTTTAGTTCTACAATAAACAGAGCATGCAGCCTGGTGGTGGATCTCACTTGAGACCCTAAGGAAATATCCCACAGGAAATGATGAAAAATAATAGGAGCAATACATGTCTTGGAGCATGTGCCAGGCAGATGAGATGGAAAACAGAGAAAAACACAGGAGTAGGAGAACCAGAGACCAAGTAGCTTCTGTCACTTGAAGAGTCATAGGAAGACTTACTCTTCAATTCTTACTACCATTCCTGACGATAAAAATATCAATTAGTCAACAGTGAGGCCAACTCAAGCTAAGGGAAAGTTAGCCTTTCCTAAGCTCCTTTCTCCTCAATTATTTCCTTCCTACCTGCTCTGGAAAAAGACTGACCACAACTTAGAGTTATTTGAGAACTTGATATACATACAATGTACACAAAGTTGCAGAATATTTGCTGCAAATATTCATCTGAGAGGGTTTGTAAAGCTCCTAATACTCAGGTCTAAAATACTGTGTGTGTGTGTGTGTGTGTGTGTGTGTGTGGGAGGGGGTGTTACTGAGAATTGAACCCAGGGGCGATCTATCTCCAGCCCCATTTTATTTGTTATTTTGGAACAGGGTCTCTCTAAGTTGCTGAGGGCCTTGTTAAGTTGCTAAGACTGGTCTCGAACCTGCAATCATCCTGTCTCAGCATCCCAAGTACTGCGATTACCAAGAGTGGGCCACCACACCTGGCTTCTGGTCTAAAACTTGATTTAGCATGTATAAAGTTACTCAAAGATTTAATTTAATTGAAAACTCTGAAAAGCTGTTTCTGGACATTAAAAAGCATGTCATTCAGAGAAATTAAAATGCATGGAGTTAATGTCTATGTAATGTTCTGTCACTTTGAGAAGAAGAATAAGGCATACTCATTGGAGCTCAATTGAATAGCACTTTTTAAAAAAAATTATTTATTGGTGCATTGTAATCATACACCTTAATGGTTTTCAGGGTGGTAGAAGTATACATGCACCCATTGCTCAATTAGCCCCTCCAATTCCTTCTTTCTCTTGCTCAGCATAGTAGTTGACTTTGATAAGTTTGTGTATGTACATCCTGTGCATTAGGGTGTTTCCTTCTTCCCCCCTCCCATCTCCCTCAGTTAGGTCGCCTTCTTTACTCAGCTAAGGTTTTCTCCATGTTTGTCTGGAGTCCCTCCCACGCCCTTTTCTCCCTAGCTTCCGCATATTAGGGAGAGCATTGACTTTTCACTTTTGTGACTGACTAATCTCACTTAGCATAATGTTCTCTAATTCCTTCCATTTCCCTGCAAATGACATAATTTTGTTCTTAATGGCTGCATAAAATTCCATTGTGTATATATCCCATAGTCTTGTAATCCATTCATCTGTTGATGGACATCTTGGCTGGTTCCATAGTTTGGCAATTGTGAATTGTGCAGTTATAAACATAGATACACATACAGTAGTCTGGTAGTTTGGTTTCAATCCTTTTGGGTAGATGCCTAGAAGTGATATTGCTGGGTCATTTGGTAGGTTTGTTCCCAGTCTTCTGAGGATCCTCCACACTGTTTTCCAAAGTGGTTGCACTAATTTGCAATCCCACCAACAGTGTATTAGAATTCCTATTTCTCCACATCCTTGCCAGCATTTGTTATTGTTTGTGTTTTAATGATCGCCATTCTAATTGGGGTTAGGTGAAATTTCAGGGTAGTTTTGATTTGCATCTCTCTGATTGCTAACGATGTTGAACATTTTTTCATACATTTATTAGCCATTTGTATTTCTTCTGTGAAGTGTCTATTTAGTTCACTTGCCCATTTTTTTATTGTGTTGTTTGTTTTTTTTTTTTAGTGGTGAGTTTCTTGAGTTCTCTGTATATTCTAGATATTAGTCCTGTATCAGAGGAGTAGCTGGCAAAAATCTTCCATTCTGTCAGCTTTCTGTTGAGGTTCTTGATAATTTCCATTACTGCACATAAGCTCTTCAGTTTAATGCAATCCCATGTATTGATCCTCTTTTAACAAGATGCCTTTGGCGTCTTTTTGAGGAAGTTTTTGCCTGTGTGTATGTGTTGAAGAGTTGGACCTATGCCCTCTTCAAGTAACTACAAGGTCTATGATCTAATTTCCAGGTCTTTGATCCATCTTGAATTGACTCTGGTGCAGGGTGAGAAAGTGGGGTTTATTTCCATTTTTCTGCATGTGGTTTACCAATTTTGCCAATGCCATTTGTTGAAGAGGCTATCTTTTTTCCACTGTATGTTTTTGGCTCCTTTGTCAAAAATCAATTGGCTGTAACTGTGTGGATTTGTTTCTGAATCTTCTATTCTGCTCCATTGGTCTATGTGTCTGCTTTTGTGCCAATACCATGTTGTTTTTATTACTATGGATCTGTAGTATTGTGATACCTCCTGCATGGTTCTTGTTGCTGAGAACTACTTTGGCTATTCTGGTTTTTTTGTTGTTCCAAATGAATTTCTATGTTTGTGAAGAATGACCTTGGTAATTTAATGACTATTGCATTGAATCTGTGGAATAATAGCCATTTTGACGATATTTATTCTGCCTATCCAAGGGCATGGGAGGTCTTTCCATCTTCTAAGATCTTCTTCAATTTCTTTTTTCACTGTTTTATAATTTTTCTTGTAGAGGTCTTTTACCTCCTTGGTTAGGTTTATTCCTAAGTGTTTCATTGTTTTAGGGGATATTGTGAGTGGAAATGTTTTCTGGATTTATTTTTCAGTGGATTTATGGTTGGCATATAGAAAAGCTTCTGATTTTTTAAGATTGATTTTGTATCTAGACACTTTGCTGAATTTGTTGATCAGTTCTACAAGCCTTTTGGTTGAGTTTCTTGGGTCTTCTAAGTATAATATCATGTCATCTGCAAATATAGTTTCAGTTCTTTTCCTGTTTGCACTCCTTTGATTTCCTTCTCTTACCTTATTGCTCTGGCTAGAGTCTCTAATACTATATTGAAAAGGAGTGAGGATAGTGGATACCCTTCTGTCATCTATGCACTATAGGGCTTAGTATAGCATCAAATCATTTGACTGCTAGTGAAACTCCTTCTTTGCTTTCATGCTCCATGATTCCCAACTCTTAAGTATGCATTAGTGATGGTGAAGAATTTCAAAGATGGAGATGTCCAATTCCCATCCCTAGACCTTCTGAATTGGAATATCATGGATGAGACTTGGTTATTTTAAAAATAATAATTCTGATGTTCAGCCATATTTGACACCCTCAGACACATGGATTCAGTGTTTTAAATTATATATATATATATGTTTCCCAACACATTTTACTCACAAAAAAGAAAGAAAGGTATCTGTATATGAAAAATGATAGAGTTAGAAATAAGTATATTAAGAATGGCAAGTACAGTAAGTGGATTATGAGTACATGCCCTTACCAGTGTATGCCAATGGCTACTCTGATGGTGACTGTAAATGACAGTCTATGCACATGCTCTCGAGGGGCAGTCAAGGGCCATAATGGTCCTGTCCTATGAAGGCAATGTTTACAGAGCTGTCCCTTCGATCCCATATCACCTTTGTTTATATCTTATGCTACTTTTTAATGGCAACAAAAGTAATACATGCTCATTGCGGATAATCATTGAAGGTATAAAAATAAAAACATAAATTATATGTGATTTCATATTTTGAACATGATTATCCATATTCTCTTCCATTTTCTCCTCCAGATTATATATTTATATGTACTGTTTGGGATGGAAATTAAATATATTTTTCACTAAACATAATTAACATTTTTGCATGTCATTGAATATCACTGCAAAGATAATTTTCATGAAGAACTGCTTTTCCCTTATACTAATACTCCATAACTTATTTACCAAGAATCTATTGGGGTTGTTTCCCATATTTACTTTTGAAATAATAAGCTGATAAATATCATTTTATATAAAGCTCACATATATGCATCTATATCTGATTATTTCATTAGGGAAAACTGTGACAAAAAATTGCCAGGTCAAGTCAGGAGATTAATAAAGTTCTTTACACATTTCTTTTTTTTTTTTTTTTTGCGGTACCGGGGATTGAACGCAGGGGCGTTCTACCTCCGCGCTACGCCCCCGGCCCTATTTTTTTTTTATACTTTATTTTGAGACCGGGTCTCACGAAGTTGCGGAGGGCCTCACTAGGTAGACAGAGAGAGAGAGAGAGAGAGAGAGAGAGAGAGAGACAGGGAGAGAGAGAGAGAGAGAGAGAGCTGAGGCTGGCCGCGAACCCGGATCCTCCGGTCTCTGCCTCCCAAAGTACTGGGATTACAAGTGTGCGCCACCACGCCCGGCTCTTTACACATTTCTTAATGGATTAAAATTCACATAGTGAACAATCTCACTAGGAGGGCATAAGAGTGACTGTTTCTCCTTTTCCTTTAGTCACATTGAGAACTACAAGTTTTTAAGTTTTTAACTAATTTCACATTGAAACAATGCTATTGCTGTTTTAATTTCTGTCTTTTTCATTGCTAATGAGAATGAATATTTGGGGAATTTTAAGTTCATGACCTCTTTATTGGTTTGCTCGTTTGTTCCCATTTATTTTATGACCTTTGTACATGAGGCACTAACCCACTGTTTGTCATATTTGTGGCCCATATGTTCCTAGTTTTAAAATTGCCTTTAACTTATTTATGGTATTTGTTTGCATATAAATGATTTTGTTTTTACATTGTCAAGTTTATTGGTATTTACATTTATAATTTCTATCATCTGTAAAATTAGGAAAAGTTTTTCTATCCCAAGATTAACGAACAAATTCATCTCTACTTTCTTCTGGTGTGTTGTGGTTTCATTTTTTTGTTTTTAAATATTTAAATAACCTGGAATTTATTTTGGTATTGGACCAGTTGTGAGCCAGATAACAATTTTCCCTCAAATATTCAATTTATTGAATAATTTAGTTCTCAATTTTAAAATTCCCTTAACCATATACTTTTATACAGTTATGTTTACCCATAGGGACTATTTATCCTAATTGTTGACTTTTATTCTAGTATCAAATTTAAAAGAAAACTGCCTCTCAACAATAGCCAATTTAATAGCTGTCTCTAAACAATAGCCAATTTAGTGCTATTTTTTGTTTTGTTTTGTTTTGTTTTGTTTTTTGGTTCTGTGGATTGAACTCAGGGGCATTCTACCTCCAAGCTATATCCCAGCTCTTTTTATTTTTGTTTTGAAACAGGGTCTCTCTAGGTTGCTGAGAGTCTTGCTAAGTTGCTGAGGCTAGGCATGAACCTGTGGTCCTGTCTCAGCCTCCCAAGCACTGGATTACAGGTGTGTGCCACCACTCCAGGCTCAAATTTTGTGTAATTTAAGTTTAATCAACATGAGATAACCTTTATTCTATACTCATGCAATGGACTAACAAACGTCCATTTTTGAATTTCTGACTAGGATTAGTTTCTAATTTGGTTTGATCTATAAATACAATCTCAGGTAATCTCAAATTTTGCAATTTGATATCAGATGCAGTAAATAAGATAATAGTGTGTCTAACTGTGCCTGCTGAACTGCTTTTTGTTTGTTTTTGTAGTACAGGGGGATCAAATCCAAGGCCTCACACATACTAGACAAGTGCTATACCAATAAGCTAAATTCCCAGCACTACACAAGGGTTTTATATGTTCTGAGTCACATATTTTTGTCAGCTTTACACATATCCAACCATTGGTGTAATATAAAAGTCTTAGGTCACTAATATTTCCTTATAAAACTTGATAAATGTTGCTTCATTGTGTTCTAGAATTTTATGTAGTGTTAGGCATTCAATGTTAAAGAGCCGTGAACACTTTTGTACAAAAAAACCCCTAAATTTATTCTTTTTTCATGTGAAATTATTTTCAGGAATGGATCCTCTTCTTTGTCATCAAATGCTTCCTTTTATGCTTCAACAGCTCTCAAGACCTCTGTGTGATTATCTCTCTGATTCTTATTTTAGCCTTGAATTGAAAAGAGATTTTTTTTCAGATCTTATACTTGCTTACAGATTGGAGATGTGGAATAATAACCTTGGTATGTCTCAGTGTCTTTTTCTCAGTACCTTCACACTTTGTAATAAAAAAACAGAGTTCAGGTTAATGAATTCAGCCCAATTGCAGTGTCTAAGCATCAGTGATTCACTTTAAGGTTGTTGGAAGAAAGAATCTTTTCTGACCTGTATGGTAAGATATACTACATTAAGCTTAGTGATACATTTGGAGCCAATTTTGACCAATTTAGTGGATAAAGGACTATATCCCCATCTGCATTTTCCCCAGAAATTTTATGTCTCTATTGTGCTTTCAATTTTTACCCTTAACATCTTGGTTTCTCTGTGTTTTAGGCTCTGTTTTCGTTTCAGCTGTGTGATGTTTTAGAAGGTCAATTCTGGGAAAAATAGGTAGCAAATTTTTTTCTGGCTCATAAAATAACTTTAGCACATCAAAGGCAAGCATGTGACTTTTTATGTTCAGTCAGTGCGTCTTCTGTGTTGCGAGGTAGGAAAAAAGAGTAGGGAAGAATTGAATGTCTTTTCCTATTTTCATTCACAATATTTGTCTTGGTCTGTTTGAAAAACAGATCACATTAATACAGTTGAAGGAAATGTTTTACAAGTCACACTATCTATAATGGAGGTAGGAAAAAAGTTCCCAAATAATGGCCAATGATCTTCTCTTTAGCTCTTAGTGCTTCTGTTAATTTTTCAGCAATTTTATGGGTAAATTGGAAGGAGATATATCAGGATCGTTTAGTTTACAGCCACATTAGCGTAAAAAGACTTCTTGCATGCCTTTATAGATTGTAAAAATACAGCAATGATACAGGCATTTTATATGTGTTCATGTATAATCCTGATGTCTACTTTCTTCTCATGATTTTCTTTAATATTTTCCATGGACTACTGACTTCTACAAAAGCAATAATGAATACTTATGATGATATTTTAAGGGACATGAGAGGCAGAATACAGTGCACATTAAATTGAAAAAAAAAATCTGGCATTACTTTGTTCAATTACCTCACCAAAAATTATTACTATATTGTCTCCAAATTAGGTTTCTCCTTTTTGTCCTTAGACAATATGATCCCCAGATTTGCTGCCTTTTGTCGCCTACTTTCAGGTGCCTCTCAAGCACGCTGAGAGAAGAGTTCACTAGAGAGAAGATTCACTCTATCCAGTTTTTATCTCCAAACTTCATAATGGTTCCCAAGACCATCTCCAATCTTCAAAATAAGAAGACTATCAGCCTTCTTGCTTGGGTGTATTGATGAATCACATTTTGTTACTCAATATATGTTCTTAAAATCTATATCCTACCCCATGATGCTAATCAAAATAGTTCCTCCAAAAATATACAATGCAGTCTACAAGAGAAAACCTGATGAATAAAACTAATTCCATCTTTTTACATGTGTATTGGGATAATTATAATTCATGACTCTATTTGTTGCCTTCGATACCTGTCAGCCAATTCTACCTCACTTCCAAATGCATTCATATTCCTCACAAATCTATAGTAACCTATTTTTGTATGTACTTAAGCTGTTTATTTTTCATATCAGCTTGGAGATTAGGTTCCTAAGGACTTAGGGAATATTTTATTTTGTTATTTAAATTGAAAGAGATTAGCATTTTAAAACCTTAATACTTGATTCAGCATTTATTTTTATTAATTTGAAAAAATGTTTCATTAAAATCTTATTAATCTTGATTAATTTTTGGTACCTCCTTAAATTTTGTCCCCAGTGCAAGTGCCTTGCTTTCCTCACCCTAGCACCAGACTTGAGAACTCAATAATCAGGTGTCTTTAACAAGTCAAAATGATTGCTAATTGTGCTCTCTGGCTCTGTACTTGACTGAAGAAAAAATGGATCTCAGGTCTAAACCTGATTCCTTCTGTTGCTAGTATATTCCATACTTACTGTCTCAGTTTCTCTAGAACTAGGTCTGGCCTAGAAGTGAGACTCCTCCTTGCCTTACTCTCTGATGTGATCATTGGCCTCTTGCTTGAATTTCAACTATCAGTCTGCTCCATGACCATTATTTTCTTAGTGTACATTTTGAAACATTCTCTTATTGGTGAAATTCCTACACAATGTCTAGCTGACTCAACTCTCATCCACTGCTTAACATTGTATTCAGTGTGCACAAGGTGTCACAATTTTTAACTCTTCACAAATCTTTCACCTACCTCAATGACCATCTCTAAATGCTGTTCCAAAACTCTCAGTTTGACCCATTAATTTCTAAAAGACTCTTTCTGCCAAATCTTCTTTTGGCTGATAGAATGTGAATGATTTCATGAGAATTGGTAGCCAAAAAAAAAGTTCAAAGGAGAAGGTTATAGTTCAAGAATAGCAAATGCTTTACAAAAGTCAAAATGAAAGAAAATTGGACAAGTGCCATTGATTTGATTACTGTTTTTTTCTTGGATTTCATATACTTGGTAATTTTATTTCTTTCAATTTGGAACATATTTATTAAGGGCTAATGTGCTAAGCCCTGGTCATTTTTATAGCAGCGTGACATAACTTAAAGCAGATACTCACAAAATAAATATCATCATGGCTCTTAGCTCTCACCTGTGATCTTTAACACAATTTCAGTAGAATTATTACTAAGACCTTGGTAACCTTCAAAAGATTTCCAGTGCAGTAGTTAAGAAAGAATTTAAAGTGCAAAGTGAAGAGTGAATGGTGATAAAGCAGGGTTGACAGATTATTTTTCAAGAAATGTGGTTATAAGAAGAAAAAGGGTCATTGCTTTAGGAGTAAAAGTTTTATTTGTTTATTCATTATTTTGGCATTTATTGATTTTTGTTCGTTTATAGTTAGTATAGCTTAGACCTGAGCTTGTTTTCTGATAAGAAGACAGGATATAGCTGATAACAATAGCCTAGAAGGCATCATATATAGGGAGGAAGATGAATCAAAGTCCTAGAAGATAAGAATTATACAAAAGTTATATGTAAATGTATTCACTTCAACAAAGAACTGGTCCATATTTCCACTGGAAAATAATTGCATAAACAGGAAAATGAGTACTTTGTTCCCCTGAGCTAAGTAAGATGTGACTTGGAACTTTTGTTGAATGGCCCTGATTTTTTTCAGCCACACATCATTGGTGATTTGATCTCCAAATAATGATTTTTAAAGATAGGATTGAAAGTTATTGACAAGCAGTGAATATCTGAAGTAGTCTAACAAGGAATATGATAGGAAAGAGTTGCCCAAAGCGTTTGGCAGGAAATATTGGGAATCTACTGATTTCAGGAAGCATAAATTCATGGTCAACCCCATCAAGGATTTGCCTAATCAACTCATAACAGTGACATATTAGAAATGGAAATATTAGTTGACAACATTATTATTATCTCATTATTTCATTTTAATATTTATTATCCTTAATACAATGTATGCTTTTAGTGAAGAAACATATATTATTTATTACTTTCAAATTTTCCATAATGCTTAATATGTATTAGATGCATTTTATACATAACACAGTTCATTGACTGTGACTTTCATAAATATCAAACAAGATTTGTTCTGTACCCTAAGTCTTATCACTTTAAGTCCTGATGCACAGGTATTTGCTTCTCTGCACTGTGATACATGATTCCCAAAGTAATATCCAAAGAGTAAAAATAATCATTCCAAGAAATGTTCTGGTAGGACCTCACAGCAATATACTCGCAGTTTAACACACAGAGATATACTTAAAAATAGCTACCAGATATGTAGAGGAGAGAGCACAGTGATGCATAAAAAACATAAAATTATTTATGTAGTACTTATAGCAAGGAACAATTATAGCACACCAGAAACCACTCAAGTTACTTTAAGGATTATGCATTATGTAACAAAATGTTTGCTAAATAATAACAGAGCATTGGTGTCTGCATGCAGCTTTCTATTATATGTACAATTTATGAAGTAGTTAAAATAGCTCCCAAATCATGATAAACACATTTACATTAAGTTACATATTTTGATTATGAGATTTTCACTAAAATAAATATAGCCTTTATAATGTAATATAACATGCTCACACTCCAATAAACTCTTTTAAACTGAGAATGCCTTAAATGACTTCTAAGGTACTTAAAAGTGAATAGGCTTATTTGAGAGTAGTGTATTTAAGACCTGAAATAGCCTTAGAATCCATTTATACATTTATAAATAAGTTCATATAGGTACCCCTGCACATATTTGAAGGAGTCTAAGTAGAAAGTTTGTTGAAAACCTCAGCTCCCATCCTGCCTTTTGCAAACATCCTCATATAATCAAGGAGAAAGGGGTCTCTCTGACTGAAGGACTGGTTCAGGCTGATAATTCACTCGCTCAGCTTTGCCTCGGAACTGCCTCAGCTAGAGCTGCCCTGGAGCTTCTACTGTGGAGCCTTTCGGACTTCAAGGAAACATCTGGAATCCTCTGTTTTGAAAGATATACTATCTGTGGATTCCTATAACAGCCATTTCCTGACCTTGCTAGAGAGAACCTATCAAGAGAAAACATTATTTTTGAAATATGAAGATGTCGTTATCAAATATTGGCCAATTTTTAAAGATTGTACAGAGATTCCTTGGTAACATTGAGAATAGTATTAAGACAACAGACATTTTACTGCCATAACTTCAAGATCCCATCTATGTTTATGATAAATTGGAAGCTGAATTATTTTCCCAAAGTGCTATGTCATTAACTTGGGGAGGATATTTTACCAGAGAATAAAAGCTTCCAGTCTATAACTCTGAATTTCTTCAACTTTAGCAATCCGACAACACTGGCCACTTTATGTGTATCACACTGTGGTCCTTGTCAGGTCTAAATTTGTCTTATTAATGAAAAGTTTCTAAGAGTGGTGCATTCGTGTGGTGTGTGTGTGTGTGTGTGTGTGTGTGTGTGTGTTTATGGTATATACACATAATGGAATTTTACTCAGCCATAAAGAACAAAAGTATGTCTTTTGCAGGAGAATCGATGGAACTGGAGAATATTATGCTAAGTGAGTTTAGTCAGTCTCAGAAAGTCAAGTGTAGTATGTTTTCTCTCATTTGAGGAAGCTAGAGAGAAAATAGGAAATATAGGGGACTTTAATGCAAAGACAGATTGGTAGAGTTGTTGTAGGGGGTTGGGGGAAAAGGTAGGGCTGGGGAAGAAAACAGTTCAAATAATATTACTGCAATATGTGAGTGTAGTATTACCAATTTCACTGACTCATGCGGGGGAAAAGGAGTGGGGAGCAGTATGGGATATGAATGGAAATACGCAAAGACCTGTGTGCATGTATGTTTTTAACACACAGAACCTTACTATGATGTATAATTGCAATGCACCAATAAATTGTAAGAAATTAGAAATAAATAAATTTTAAAAACAACCCCCCCAAAAAAACACAAAACAAAACAAAATGGAACTTTTTCTAGGAGAAATGAAAGGAGGCCTGGAAGAAGATATCTTGCCTGGAATGTATTGACAATATCGAGGAATAATAAACGCAATACCGTGGCATGTAGCAGGCCCTTAATCATCTTGGTTCATCAGGCCATTCAATAGGGAGATGATGAGACCTTGCATCAGTTTTAAAGGCTAATTAGCAAAAGAAGATGTTGGGAGAAGGAGAAAGAACATGAGGATGGCTGGAGAAAAGTTCCACATGGTAAAAAGTACAAGCAACAGTTCAGAGGCCTGAGAGAGCATGGACATTAGCTAAGAAGCCTAATTTCTGCCTCCGCCTCCAGTACCTTCACTCATAGCAATGGTGAATCCTTGTGCGTAGCCAGAGAACACGTTCTCCAGCAGGAAGTGATGAGAACAAAAGATTTGCCTTGACATGTTAGGTTTAGCTTTTATCCTGAAGACTTTACATAGATTTTTCAGAAATTACAAGCAAGGAAGTAATATATCAACTCTTATTTTAGGAAGATTATTATCATAAAATAATTGGAAAAGAAACAAGAACAATAGAAAATTTTCAACTTTGAAATTTCAAAGTTGAAATTTCAAAAATACTTTGAAATTTCAAAAATTTCAAAGTATTTCAAACAATAGAAAATGTAAGAATAAGGGCTAAAGCAAGATGCTTAATTAACCACTTATGTTCAAATCACATAGAAGTACTAACTGAAAAGAAATGAAGCATTAAAAAAAAGAAACAAGAAGTAACAGGTTTTTACTTCTGCTGTTATTTTGAAGAGTTGTCCTTTATCCATTCTTAACTAAAATCTCTACCTCATGATCCCTTTTCCTTCTGTCATCTCAGGGGGCACATTCTTCTTAAGATTTTGTCCTTGCTATCTGCCTCTAACCTTTCCTTATTTACTGGTTCCTTCTCATTGGCATTTTAATAGTCGAGCTATTCTTGCTGGAAATAGTCGAGATATGATGCAGACATGAATGACAGAGTTTATAGAAAAGTTGGATTAGAAAGATGTAGAATAACAAAGTGTAAAGATCCTGTGTTCTAATACGTCAGGGAAAGTAAGAGAACTAGAGGTTTCTAGTTCTTGGCAAACACTAATACCTGTGATTTAGAGAATACTCACTCTCTGCCAGGTGGCATAGTTCCAAGTGATTATGCAGATTAATTCTTATGATTCTCCCAAGTTTTTGAGCCAGGTCATTACATATCACCATTTTATAGAGGGGATATTAAGTCATAGAGAGGATAAGTAACTTTTTGCAGGTAATAGAAATGAGTTTTGAGCCCATTCAAGAGCACACTTTTTTCTTTTTTATTTTGTACTTGGGATTTAACCCAGAGTTTTTCTACCTCTGGTATACACCCCCACCCCTTTATATTTTTATTTTGAAACAGGGTTTTGTTAGATTGCTGAAAGCCTAGCTAGGTTTCTGAGGCTGGCCTTAAACCTGCAATCCTCCTGCCTCAGCCTCCCAAGTACTGGGCATACAGGTGTGCACCACCACTCCCGGCTGGGAGCACACTTTTTAAACTGTGCTGCATATAGTTAGTATGAATGTATTTCCTTTACCATGACATAAAATAACAGAAGAATATATCAACATAAAGGGATGAATTCATATCAAAATTTATTTGTCAGTGATTATCCTATTGGGAATTTTGACATATAGGTTTTAAACACACAGATAAGCAAAAGTAAAAGTGATAAACTTAATAAAATAATAAATATTTTAATAAGCCAGGCATGGTGGTACACGCTTGTAATCCCAGTATTTGGGAGGCTGAGACAGGAGGATCGCAGGTTCGCGGCCAGCCTCAGCTACTTAGTGAGGCCCTCCACAACTTAGCAAGACCCTGTTTCAAAATAAAGAATAAAAAATAGGGCTGGGGGTGTAGCTCAGAGGTAGAATACCCCTGGGTTCCATCCCCAGGACCACAAAAAAAATTAATATATTTTACTACCACTCTCTGCAATTCATCTTTCATAACATTATTTGTTCATATTTTCAATCACTTTATCAGTGAATACTGAATGTCTGCCATATGTCAGGTACTGTCCTTAATTCTGAGGATACATTGGTAAAAAGACAAGATCTCTCTTCTTGAAAACTTAAATTCTAACCAGAGAGGAAAAATAAGTGAATAAATAGGCAGAGTAATTTCATACAGTTTTCAGTCCTGTGAAAGAAATGAAGCAAACATATGTAATGGTGACTAAGCTGGGTTAGGTAAGGAGTTGATGCTGATTGGTCAGAGTCTTACTGAGAATGTAGTATCTGTGATAGTACCTGGCGGGCAAGGAAGAGCCAGCCTTGGAGAGATTCTAAACAGAGGTAACCTGTGGAAGACGGACTGCATTACTGTGCAGCAGCACTAGTGAAGGAGAGTGTCTCACAGCACCTTGTAGACAAAGCTGACATACCACCACTAGGATTGATTCAGCATTACACACTGTGACCATTCTGACTGGTGCATGCTTCTTCTACACCCGTTGTTAACCATTCCAATACCACTGCAGGCAGATACACTGATCAGTAGAGATTAGTCTCTAAATTCAACAAGGAACCAATGAAGGTTTTCTAAGAAGCCATAGGACATGATTTGAGGTGCATTTACAAATATGTCTCTGCCTAATATTTGATTCATTAGATTGAATTAAAGAAATCACTTAGATTTTTTTTGTGATAGTACACTTAAAAGATAATAGGGTTTAGCAAGAGTAGTAACAATGCAGATGAGAGGACACAGACAGTTTTAGTAGATTTAACAGCTTTAACTGTAACTCTTAGTCAACTTTATTTGTTGGTGGTTTTGATATGGGTTAAGGGGAAGGGAGAAATTAAAGATGATTATTTGTTTTGAAGTTATTACTTCCCATTTGCTAAAAGGATGAAGACTGAAAAAGAAATAGCATCAGGGAAAATAATTAAGATCTCTGTTTGAACATATTGAGATACTTATACAAAAAAAGTGAAAATATACAATAAGAACGTGGGTAGATGACTTTGGAGTTCTTTGAAGAATCTGAAATCATGACTAGAGAAATAAATTTAGGGTTGTCTTGGGTTGGATTCCCTAGAAGCAGTCTATGGAATGAGAATTTATATGCTATTAATTCATTAGACAGGTGCTCCCAGGAGAAACCAGCAAGGAGGTAAGAAAGAGAATAAGGACAAAAACATCCAGTGGGAACTATTGAGGAAAACTTTCAGGGTTATTTTGAAAAGTTATCCTTTGTCTGTTCTGAACTAATGCCTCCATTTGTGCTTACAATCCCTTTTCCTTCTGTCTTCTCAGGCATTTCATTCTTTTTATTATCTTTGCTCTCTGCCTTTAAACTTCTCTTATTTACTGGTTCTTTCTCATTGGCATTTTAAGGTTCTAAGTTCAGGCCATGGTTATGAATAAAAAGTATATACTACTAAAATAAGACAAAAATATCTCCAATCTTCTAAAAGCAAATTCCTCGTCTAGCTACTGCCCCATCTTCTTTCTTTCACAGCCAAATTCCTTGGTGGCCTCGTCTAAACATGTTGTATCTACTTCACCCCCCACTCACCAATTATGTCACTATCATCTGGCTCTAATGGCTTCACTTAAACTGTCCTTTCCAAGGTCACTAATGCTGTTTTTGTCCCTAGGTCAAATGGATGCACACAACAACATGACTGAACCTGAAGTGCATTAAGTATAGGACTCTTTATATGACATTGTGAGAAAAGCAAAACTCCAAGGAAAAAGAGCATATCCATTTTTGCTCAGGGCCTGAGGTGGAGGGAATATTTGACTACAAAGGGGTAGAATGCAGAAATTTTTGAAGATATGGAAATGTTTTATATCAGTAATGTAGTAGTAGTAACTACACAGCCTTATGCATTTGTCACATTTCATGTAACTGTAAACCAAAGAATAAATATTCCATGTTAATTAGAAATACATTTAAAAAATCATCCCGAGAGCTGAGTTCATTTTCTCTACAAAATCTGATGTTCTTTTAGCATTATCTGCATGAGTCAATGGCACCAACACTCACTCAGCTGCTCAAGACAAAATCGAGACTCATTCTTGACACCTCCTTCTTTTCTATTCATTATGTCTAAACAAATCTAAACATCTCTGGAATCAATTTAAATTCTCTTCGTCTTCATTAGTATGTGTCTTCTCCTAGTAAACACAACTTTTTAAATAAGAATTACATGGAAGCTTATTAACAGAAGTACCATTCGTCAGATTACAGAATATTCAGACGAAAGGGACTAAATTAGAGATGTAATTAAGATCATCCAGAGATGAATACCATGAGCCACAGTGGAAGGGGATGCAATGACTCTGAAGATCGAATATTTTCATTTTAGGGGGGGAAGGATTTGATTTGAGGGCATTTTCACCTCACAAAATGGAAATGTAGAAATAGAAGATAGTATAATACAGAAAATCCGAATGGGTGGACAATGGCGGTTCATAGCCTTTGTCTCTATCTTGATATATACTTCTAAACTCTATATTCTGATGATGGAAGTAGAATTCCAGAAGCTACTTTACCTTTCCCTATAACCAGCTATCTTTCTATTATATTCTTCCAGTGTGGTCATGGAGGGAAGGCAGGAGTAAACCAAGAAGGACTTGCTCTTTGTAATTTGTCAGCTGTTCCTGTTCAGCATTCCATCAGTAGCTCTTTAGCCTGACACTGGTTAATTCTAGGCTCCTCCTTGTATCTGCCCTTTGAGAATCAGCCTCCTTGTGAACCCCTCAAAGATAAGGACATGATATGGGCCGTACTGCTTCCCAGAATTCTGAGGCATCACTTTGCAGACCCCCTTCTCAAAGCTCTAAGGCCTCAGTACTGAGAGATCCACTCCTCAGAGGACTCCAGTATAACACTGTGATGCCCTTAAAAAACAAAACAACAACAACAACAACAAACCCACAAACAACTAATAAAATATAGATAGACAAAAAAATTCTGGGTTCTGGTAACTCCAAAATCTATCCCCCAGACTGAGGGATGGTGGCTGCATCCTAAAGTTATTGGGTTTATTTTATTTATATATATTTTTTCACTTTTTCAGTCTTTCAACTCCTATTTAACTATGACCTTATATTAATTACATCCTCTGTGTTTTAGTGCCTACAATGAATTTTGTTTCCCTGATTTGACCTAACTATATCACTATTTTCATTATTTCCAAACTTCTACATCGAAGCTAGAGCAATCCTTTTAAAATATAAATCTCATCACCTCCCTTTATTAGTCAAATTCACTGGCTTCCCATAACCCTCAAGAAAGTCTGAACTCTTTAATGTAGTAGAAGTGTGCTGTTATAATGACCTAACCTTAACTAAATCTCTGACATCATCTAGCATTTCTTTTCCTCTTTTACTCTACAGTAACTTCTAACCACAAAGAAATAAACTACTTTTGTTCTTCCATTGTGCAGAATTTCCTACACTCCTGCATCTTCACACATCTTCTGAGTGAACTACCCATCATAGCTGCCTTGCTTCGCTGAGCTAATCCTTATTTACATGTGAGGTGTCAATTTTAACACCCTTTTGTCCAGACACCTTCTCTTGGTTGCCATGAAGAGAGCACATGCCATTCTGCTGTGTTTTCATCACATTCTATTGCCTCTCTTTTTTACTTGTTCACATTCTTCATGTAATAAAATGTTACCAGGCCTTCATAGACTATACATTTCCAATTGAGAGACCAATCTCAGCATACTAAAATATTACAAACAACTAAAAAATGAAATATGACCACCCAAATCTACACCGATTATCACCTGCTCATTCACCATTCCCATCAAAGCTCTTCCCTTTTTAGAAACTTGGAAAGATGACATTTTAACCACTTTAATGTATTATTTTACTTTCATACTAATTTAATTACCTTTTCTCCCTATTACACTAAAAGCTTCATGAAGGCGGGGGCAATACGTATGTTACTTTTTACCTGGCCCACTGCCTGACACCCAGTAACTGTTACTGGCTCCTGCTACTTGTTTTTAAGTGGCCTGGGCTATTTGGGGTCTAGGGTAGTTTTAGAAGCAGAACTAAGAGAAATCTAGCTCTGAATCTTTGGAGACATTATCTTTCCTCCCTGAGCACCAAGGACACTGTTTAATAACATGACCTGCATAGGTCTAAACACACATCCTTGTCTGCAAAACAGCTTTCTCTTTGCAAATACCTAGTATCTTGTGACATTCCATTCAGTATTTTAGTTCTTGTATATTATCTCCTTGTTCAAATATTAATAAATTATTTCCAGAAGGCAAATCATCCCTTATTTTCTCTCTTCCCATACTCACGCAGCAGGAGTATAACTGATCCTTAGCAAGGGTATGTCCAGCTGAGAACAAAACACGCCAAGGAAAGTTACTGTGTGAGAAGAGACATTTCATTTCAGGGAAATGCAGGCTTTTCACTTGAATGTACATTGTGAGGGGAAGTGACTCAAATTACTCTATTTCATCAAGCAGACTGCCCATATAGTTAAGTTATGCTAGCTTTATTTCCAGTGTAGTCCTCGCCAGCATATTCTGGGAAAATGTTGGTAACTTATGACAGAAAAAGGCATGTAAATAAACAGAAAATTTCCTTTAAAACATATTAAGGGCATTCAGCGAATGAAATACAGGAAATGTATATAATATGTCAATAACAGTACTAGAATCAGTAATAAAGAAAAATTATATGACACAACAATGCTGCATCATTTTCATGACAGTAATATGAATCAATTTTCCCCTGAACATTAATTTATTTATTTAATCCATGTATTATGAAATCTTACATAAATTTTAAATATTACTTAGAAAATATGTAACTATTATCTCTCCACCCTTGTCCCTCACCTCCATATAATTATAAACCATCATTTATTATTGGGGAGTTCCAAAATATCTCTGAAATAACAGAGGTGAATATACAATACATTGTGTGAATATGTTGCATTAATATCAGTTAAAACAAGGATCTGATTAATGTGGCTTAGGAACCTCAGACAATTTATTGAGCTGCTTGCTGATTACAATCTATGATACATTCCCTCTTCTGTGAAGATATTGATTTGATAGATGAAGTGGGGTTATTTTTCTTTTGGAATGGTGATGTTAATGGTCATTGAATTCTCACTGACAACAGCAGTGAACCATGTTTATTAAGGAACTCAAGTACTTGTTTAAATTGTTTTTCTCCCTCCCCTCTCTTGTTCCTTTCTCCTTCTCCTCCTCATGTTAAGATTTCAGCCTTTCCAAGATGATAGAAAACCCTTAAGAAGGTAAACCAAGGTTTTGACCTGTCTCTTGAAATTTAATATTAATTATAAAAAGGAAAGGAAGATAAAGGACTTTTGTCTAGTAATGTCATCTGAAAGTCTTGGTGAGTATGTGCCTTTGCAGTCATTTATTGTTTGAAGTTGCTTCCTTATTTAAATAATTTCTTCATTTCATACCAGATCACACACCAAGGTTCGTAATGGCAGCACAACATCATGTGATATGAGTTACGCTATAGATGTCATCTAGAAAAGAATATTTTTTCAAGTTAGAGGAAGAGAGTAGATATACTCATCCTTCCAACTTACTGTCCCATGGTGACACATACCAGGAAATCTGTCAAATAAGACATGGCTTCCATTCAATTGGTGCGACCATTATTCCCATGAATTTCTCATCTTGTAGAGAAAAGTGTAACACATGATTATTGTCACTGGAAGAATAAAAAAGTTTCAAGAAACCTGGATGTATGCTGTCAACTGTTTAGAGGAGAGTACTGGGGATGTGAGTGGCCCAGATTTTATAGACACTGGGATCTACAGGGTGTGTGATCGTCTCTCCTAGAAGGATGCAGTTCTAGTCCCTTGAAAAGCTGAGTTTGAGTACCTCCTGGCAAGTTGAGAGAAAGGAATCCTGCGTAACTCAACATCTAGGTAGCCTAGAGTAAGCTCCCAGGCATTTTTCATGCAATTTCATACACCGAGAGCCTTAAGTAAAAAGGCAGAAAGAAAGAAAGATCCTATCTATATTGCAATCATAAAATATATGCTTACCATGTTATATATACAAAATGCATCATTATATCATGACCATAATATATGTCACATAATTTTGCATGTGTGCATATGCACATAATACACAATACACTAACAGACACAAATTTTATCTGAGCGTTTCACAAAGACTATATGTTCTAGTAGAAATGATGTGAGCCGGGCGTTGTGGCGCACGCTTGTAATCCTAGTACTGCGGAGCCTGAGACCGGAGGATCTGGGTTCACGGCCAGCCTCAGCTAGTTAGTGAGGCCCTCCACAACTTCGTGAGACCCAGTTTCAAAAATAAAGCATAAAAAAATAGGGCTGGGGGTGTAGCTCGGAGGTAGAATGCCCCTGGGTTCAATCCCCGGAACCGCAAAAAAAAAAAAAAAGAAATGATGTAAACTGGGGAATCAAATATAGGCAAATTTTCATATGAATCTGCTTTTAAAAGTGTGACCTTGAGAAACTTTTTTTCTGAGCCTCAATTTAATGATAAAATAATGATCATCATAACTTCTTTGCCAAATTATTTGAGGTCTCAAGACAGTAATTGCAAAGCACTTAGTGTAATCTTTGTGTGGTGGATACCGATATTCCCAGGTGATTATTAACCCAGATATCTTATGAGATTGTTAATTCAATACAGAATTCATCTCACTCAGTCATTTATTCAAGAAGCATTTATTATATAATCTGTAGAATTTCAAGTTACATGAAAATAAAACAATGCAAAAGTCATTGGCCCTAGCTTCACTGGGCTTATACTCTAGGTAGGGAACCATGACAAAGTAGGACATAATTCTATAACAACTGAATTGTGCTAAGAGACACTGATTTAAATATGTCTGTTCCTGAGTTTTGTTATTGTTTATTGCTGTGTTGTTGTTGTTGTTGTTTCTAAGAGTGCCAATAAATAGAATTAGAGTAGAGATAAATAGTTCTTCCTTGAATTATACAGGACTAAGTTCAAAGAAAGCCTCATTTTAGGCACAAGATTCTCAGGTTCTCAGGTGCTCAGGAGCTTGCTTGAGGGTCCTCACCTGGAGAGGCATGGAAGTGGGGCTGGATCCTCATAATTCACCCTTGAGGTAAAAGTATCATATAGGAAGGAAAGCTACCCTCTTGTCTTTCTTTATATCCCTTTCAGTGAGGGTCACAGGTTCAACTGGCTTTCCTTATTGAAGGTAGGGGAGAGAGTCCCACAGCAGGGTATTTGTAAAATTTAGAGGGGCTTATAAGAAGGGGAGAGCGATATTTCATTTTATGTTTGGAAGTGTGTTTAATCAGTGTGTGGGGTGTGGGCACTTTAGTTTTTTGAATAAACTATTTCATGAAATCAGAATGAGAATATAATTTCATAAATGGACTGTATAACTTGGAAGGAGAAATGGGAGTTTAATAGAGCAAATATAGAATGTAATAGAGATTAAAATAATTTTTGCTGATAAATCCAATGAATTTTATCTGCTTAAACAGATAATTACATTTATAATATATTAAAGAAATGCAAGATAGAGAATATGCAGAGTGTTATTGGAGACCATGGTATTAAGGAATGCCTAATATGGGAAGTAATGTTCATCTTAAATTTTAAAACATGAGCAGGTATTATATAATTAAATTTGGCTTGGGAGGATAATATAGGTAATTTCAAGAAAAGAATGAACAAAAGAACTGAAGCAACAAACAGAATTTGACAAATTGCATTGCATATTTTACTATGTTTATTATTCATGATATGTTTCCTATTCATCTTGATAAATCATAGATAAGGAAAAGTGAGCTGTTTCTCATACACCCATAAACAAAATAGAATTTTTTCATTCACATGAGATGAAGCAATTTGCAGCAATATTTTGCTTGATGCCAAATAAGTAAATAAATAAATGAAGCAGCAATGCTGTCCCAATTGGACCCCACTTAATTTCTCTTAGGAGAAGAGTAGATTTTCAACTTCCTTTAGAAACTTTCTCAGCCATCACAATTTATTACTCCTCCAAAGTAGGTATGTGTTGATTGATGAGGTTATAACATACCCCCTACCTATTACTGATGGATGGTACAAGGAAATGAGAAGTTCTGTTTGTAAATTGTAGTGTGTGAGTGTGTGTGTGTGTGTGTGTGTGTGTGTGTGTTATGAAAATTGAATCCAGGGCCACTCTTCTCTGAGCTACACACCCAGCCATATTTTACTATATTTTTTATTTTGAAACAGTGTCTCCACTGTTACCACATGCTGGCCTGGAACCTGAGATCCTTCTGTCTCAGCCTCCCAACTACTAGAATTATAGGCGTGCACCACCACACCGCTATAACGTGCATTTTTGATAGGGAGACTATGCAATGTGCTACTTATTTATGCAGTACTGAGAGTCTATTTAGATTTTAAATTTCTCTCCATTCTTCCCTTGGCAGAGAGGAAATGCATGGTCACTTTGATGTCTCAGTAAGCTGTGTTCATCACACGTATGAAGGACCCATAGAGATCTGTATATATATATATATATATATATATATATAGAGAGAGAGAGAGAGAGAGAGAGAGAGAGAGAGAGATAGATAGATAGATATAGATATATATATCAGTTTCTCATATCTGTGACCAGATGATTAGGTAAATGGAAAGAAGCTACAGAGAAAACCCTTCTTGAACAAATAATTCCAGTTTCTTTCTAGAAGATTGTTTAATGAAATATTGATGGGGAGGAGAAAGTATACATACTTGAGATGAAATTTCTCCATTCTAAGTCAAATTAAGTAAAATTTGAAATAATTTATAGTAGCTTTAGTCTTTGGTGAGATAGAACCATCACTCAAATTAATACTAGTATATCAGTAAACTTTGACAACAACAAAAAAATTTGCTGTTTATTACTGAGGTATGAAAATATTTTATAACTTTGTATGTTCAGAGTATGAACCTACATGATCCACACAGCTGCCATAGTAAAGCCCAGCAAAGTTTCACTAAAAAGGATGCTTCTAAGAGACTCCTAACTTGGTGGAAATTGGAAAATAGACTATTTTTCAATCACCATATTTCTCCCAAAGGAGCTATTTTTAAAAATTAATGTGGAGGAGTCTGAGAAAATGTAATGACTTTTTTGCTCTTACATTAGTCGGGGGCATGAAAACATGTCTATGCTTTTGAAAATTAGAGTATTTATTTGGCCAAAAGGGATTGCAAATGAGAGAAAAAATAATGTTTACTTTGCATATTTATGAAAGAGAAAGAATTCCTGGATACATTTTAGAATGTTCTCATTCTGTTAAAAACAGAATAAACTTCAGGATGTTGAAGGTGTTACTAGAGTTTTTCATAGTCACCTCCATTAGTAAAGCAGTTGGAAAATAAAGTTTGCCATCCATTACACTAAAAAGACTTTTATCATATTTAATATTCTCTGCATAATGTTTTCAGAAGCAAGGTAAGAAATGTGAAAATTCAAAATATTTCCTGAATGTAGTTTCTTGTTTTCCTGATTAAAATACAATTTGGTGAATTATTGTTTTGATAGGTAACATTATTTAAATTGAGTAAACTTATTTTCTTGTTTTTCTCTAACATGAGCAATAATTTAGATGCTATTAAAAAGTGCTGTAAATATTTAATTTTACTACAAACAAATCTACAGAGGGGCTCAGTTCATATTAGAGTTTATGAGTCCCTTTTTGAGGATTTAAGATAAAAATTAAAATGAAAAATACAAGGTGATTTATATGTTTCTATTAAGTTTGCTCTTTGGAGTATATTTTCCAAGATGGGTTATTACTACATGTGAAGTACTTAATATAATATAAGCAATCTATAAACATATAATAAATAATTCATGACTCTGAGAAAAACTTGGTTATGATGACAGGGTGTTTGTACTTAATGTTTTAAGGATGAAGGGAATGATCTGCTCAGTGTTGGGGAAGGTGATATGGCCAGCAGTGGAGAGGCTGGATTTTTGGAGCAGAGAGGAGTGGATCCAAATTAAAGATGAGACTGTCAACAAGTTACTGCAATAGTCCACAGAAATGGGCAGGGAGCTTGTCCAAGGGTGGAAGCTATGGGAACGGACAAAAAAGGGCAAAGGGAGAAAGATGCTAAGGTAAAAAGACTGTAGCATTAATAAGAGATGGAGCTTGATGACATGTTATAAGACAGGAGTAAGGAAAGATCAAGCTGGGGTTCCTAGTTTGAGTTTCTTGGTAATTAAGATGTTTGAGGAGAATTCTTGAGCCGGTGCTTAGATTGATTCAATTCTCAGGAACACTGGGGTTCATACTCCCAGAATTGTTGCAGCATTTGAAACTACCCCTTTCATGATACAGAAACAGGTTTAAAACTCATAGACAAAGACAAGTTTTTTTTTTTTAATGTGCACTTACTGTAGCATAATTATCTTCCAGGCAAAGCAGAGGAATTCTGAAATTTGAGGTGGTGAGTGGTAGGATCCAGCATAGGAGCAAAGGATAGCATTAAAATTCTTTTCTAGCCAGGCATAGCGGTACATGCCCATAACCCCAATATTTGGAAGGCTGAGACAGGAAGATTGCAGTTTCGAGGTCATCCTCAGCAACTAGTGAGACCCTCTACAATTTAGTGAGACCCTATTTCAAAATAAAAAATAAATTGGGCTGGGGTGTAGCTTGGAGGCAGAATGTCCCTGGATTCTACCCCCTATACCAAAAATAAAATAAAATAAAATACTTTTCCTATTGATTAAAAAATTCATGTAAAAACCTCAGAATATATCATACATTTTATCCAGGGAAATGTGTCTCTAATATAGGCAGGCTTCTTGCACGGCATGTGCCTTATATCTAACTTGCAAATCAATTTTTAGAGCTCAGGACAATACTGAGGTTTTTATTGAGGAGTTTCTGGATATTACTATTAGTTTTCTACTCAATCACTGATGCTATCTTCTCAGGAATTCTACTTTTAGGTAGTCAGACAAGCATAGAAAGGAATCTAGCAGTTGTAAGCTTATTTTCCAGCTATCGCTGTTAATTGAAATTTCTGAGAAATGTAAAATTTGTATACACTATTTAAACTTCAACTTATTTTCCCCTGCTGTAGGTGAGTAAATCTCATGCAGTTATAAGCGATTTTTTGAATTAAATGGCCCAGTCCCAGCCCTTAACCCAAATAGTCCTTTGACCTTAACACTCTATGATGTCTTTGCTAGCCTTGCTTTGCCTTGCTCAAGGCCTAAGCCTAGTTCTTACCACACTAACCCAGTCCTTACCACTACACCCAGCCCCAGGCCCAGGTTCCCTTCCCATGTCCTTGGCCTCAACCTAGCCCTGACCACAACCCTCAGTTTGGAGCTTGTTTTGAGTGGGGCTGAGTCTGGGGCTGGGCCTGATCTTGGGGTTAGGGTTAGGGTTAGAATTAGGCATAGGGCAAGGCAAGGGCAGCCTTCAGTTTTAATGATAGGGGTCCATTAGGGGAAGGCTAGACTGGGTCTGTGGCTGGGCCTAGAGTTCTGGTTCGGTTCTGGTTTGGTTTAGGTAGGGCAATGTATAGCAAGGCAAGGCCAAGCAATGGAACAATAAAGTGTTAATGTCAGGGGTCCATTTGGGATCACCTGAGTGTTAGCAAAAGGGTCAGCTTTGGATCAAGTCTGGGGCTGGAGCTGGGTCTGCCTGGGGTTAGGGTTAGGGTTAGGTTTCTGGCTATAGGTAGGTTTAGGCATAGTGCAAAACGGCAAGAACACCTTAGAGTGTTATGGTTAGGGGTTGGTTTGAGTTTGGGTTTGGGGTTGGGCTGGGCCCTGGGCCTCACTTTAGGGTCAAGATTAGGGTTATGGTTAGGGCTAGGGTTGGCCTAGAGGAAAAATAAGTTGGAGGCAAGGGAATACGTGAATACTACAGAGTGTGAAGTTTAGGGTTTGCTCTCTTGATGGGGTTGGGCCTGGCTCTGTGGGGTTAGGGTTAAAATTAGGTTTAGGGTTAGTGTTAGGGTTAGGCCTTGGCAAGGCAGACGAAGGAAAGAAAAGACAAGAACACCTTACAGTTTAAAGTTTAGAGGTTTGATATTTGAGGGCTCATTTCTAGGTCTGGGCCTGGGATCAGTGTCTGGTTACGTTTCTTCTAGTTGCTGAGAAAATACTTAATCTCTGACAGCATATCAGTGATACCAGAACCCTAATTATGCCAGGAGATATGAGATCCTCAGTCTTTATTGAGACTTGCCACAGTAATCCAATTCAGTTCAATTCATTACTAATAATGTGGATATAACTAATATACTTCTAAACTTCATAGAATTATCCTCTTACTGTCTTGGTATAAGAGTGCAGACCTAAATATCTTGATTAGAGTCAGGATCCACCCTTATGTAGTTTGTACATTGATTTGTATATTTTCATTTGTAAGTATTTCCCTTTTGGCCTTGATTTTTTCCATTTTTGAATGAAAAGCTTCTGGATTTCAGGACCATCAGAGGCTTATTAATCCTAGCCTTCAGTGATTCAGATGAGCATCACAGTCTTGGAATAATAGATCTATGTTGTTGACATGAAAGACAATAGAAATTTATGCAGCAGAAGGAGGAAATAGTTCATTCTTTCTTGAAAGTGGGGCACGAATTAGAGTTGGAAGGATATTCATAAAGAACGTGGTGATCTTGGAAAACTTTTTATATTTTATATTTTATTTTTTATTTTTATTGATCCTCCCTACCCTACCCTGCCCTAGACCACCTCCCTGACTCCACTGTAGATCAAACACAATGTATTTGAGATTACAAATTCATAGAGGATGGTCATTGAACTCAACTGATGCAAAATTTCATATAATATTCTACAATATTAAGTGTTAATTAAATCTTTAAATAGTGAGATAAAAGGAGGTTAAACTAAATATAGAATATATGTTGAGCCATTTTTCACTGTAATGTTTAACAAGAAATAACATTTTCCTTACTTCCCCGTCTACTTGATGAAAAATTGCGATTTTAGAAAACATTTGAAAATGATCATGTAAACACATGTATGTGATTGAAATCTTTCAGTGTCAAACACTATGGTTTGTATATAGCATTTTTTCTGCAAATGTTTGTTGATTACAGAAAATTTCTGTTTTAAAATTATTCTTTAAAAATATGAGAATAAAATATGAGAAATGTGGTGATGAATATTTGAGTCATGTCATAACTATAAATCAATGTTTATCAAAGTATTTATATTGAATGGAAAATGTTTTTTCTGTTATTGGAAATAAAGGAATTCCAACAGTCAAATATTAAATATAGACAGGCACATCATAATATCACCAGATATCAAAGATTGGTTGATCAGAACTTCCTTCTGAATGTATTTATTTGCTTCAAAGTTTAGTAATTCAATGCAAAGTCATTTAACTATAACCTATGAAATACGAAATAAAATAGTTAAAGGAAATATTATTTACACTGAGGGCTTCTTCCTGGCATTATTTTTCACCAAGAACACATACGTCATATTACAAATTTTTATTTGCTATAGCAATATCTGTTGGAATTTAAAGATATTTTGTATAGTGAAATTAAACATTTCAAAACAAAACAGTTTAAATTATTTTAATCAAAATTAAATACCTTAAAAGTGAGACTCCTTAAAAAATTAAATGTGCTTTAGTTTAAGTCAGGCAGCTCTACATTGGAAATGGTTGTATCTTGGAAAATATGGAGTACTTGTTCATCAGGGGATAATTTTATTCTCCTAATTTTGGAGGGGATCTCTACTGGGAGGGTGGCACTATTGGAATCTAGTGATTAAAGATCAGAGTTTGATAAGCACCCTAAAATGCACAGCTCATCCTGCAAAAACAAACCACTATCTGTCCCAAGATGTCACTCATGCAACTGTTCAGAAACTTTGAATGTACTTTGTATACTCTAGATATTTTCCCTCTTTCAGAAGGATAGCTGGCAAAGATTTTCTCCCATTCTGTAGACTCTCTCTTTAGACTCTTGATGGCTTTCCTTGATGAACAGAAAGTTTTTAATTTGATGCCATCCCATTTATGAATTCCTGTTTTAATTTCCTGAGTGTTGGGAGTCTTATTGAGGAAGTTTCTACCTGTGCTTATAAGTTGGAGTATGATTATAAGTTGCCCTCCTCTAGTAAATTCAAAGTCTCTGGTCTAACTTCCAGGTCTTTGATCCATCTTGAGTTCACTCCTGTGCATGGGGAGAGGTAAAGATTTAATTCCATTTTTCTACAAATGGATAACCAGTTTTCCCAACACCATTTATTGAAAAGGCTGTCTTTTCTCCAATGTATGTGTTTGGTACCTTTGTCAAAAATCCATTGGCTATAAGTATATGGATTTGTTTCTGTATCTTTTATTCTGTCCCATTGGACTATGTGTCTGTTTTGGGCCAACACATGCTGTTTTTATTACTATAGATTTGTAGTATAATTTGAAATCAAGTATTGTGATGCCTCCTGCATGGTACTTCTTGCTGAGAATTGTTTTGGCTATTCTGGGTCTTCTGACTTTCCATATGAAATTTAGGACTGATTTTTCTAGTTCTGTGAAGAATTACATTGGTTTTGGGATTGCATTGACTCTGTAGATTATTTTTGATAGAATGGCCATTTTGATAATATTTATTCTGCCTATCCAAGAGCATGGGAGATCTTTCCATCTTCTAAGATCTTCTTCAAATTTTTTCTTTAGTGTTTTATAACTTTCATACTAGAGGTCTTGGGCAATTGAACTAACTAGACAAATCACAAAAGAAGAAATACAAATGGCCAACAAATATATGAAAAAATGTTCAACACCCTTAGCAATCAGGGAGATGCAAATCAAAGCTGGGGAGCAATTGCGATGTAAGTGGGACTTTAGATGAGAAGCTCCAGTGGAGCACAGGAGGTGTCGTTTTTTAGGGGGGAGAGGGAGAATACATTAAACACTTCCACTGACATTATAGACATATGTGAAAATACTAATGCCAATCTCAATATCTAGTATGGGGAGGGGGGCGTGGGAATGGAGCCAGGGGGGAAAACTCACCAAGTGCTCTGTGCATGTATGTTGGTATCACTATGAACTACATTATGATGTGAGACTACAATGCAAAAAGTATATTAAAAACTACACTGAGATTCCACCTAACTCCAATTAGAATGGCAATCATTAAGAAGTCAAACAATAATGAATGCTGGTGAGGAAGTGGGGAAATAGGAACTCATACACTACTGGTGGAATTGCTAATTAGTACAGCCCCAATTGATATCAGTGTGGAGATTCCTCAGAAAACTGGGAATAGACCTACCATATGATCCAGCTATCCCACTCCTGGGTATCTTTAAAAAGCACTGAAATCAGAATAGTACAGTAATATATACATATCCATGTTTATAGCAGCACAATTCACAATAGCCAAATTACGGAACCAGCCTATGTGTCCACCAACAGATGAATGGATTACAAAGTGATGAAATATATACACATGGAATTATACTCAGCAATAAAGAAGAACAAAATTATGTCATTTGCAGGAAAATGAAGGGAACTGGAGAACATTATGTTAAGTGAGATTAGCCAGTCACAGAAAGTGAAGGGTAATATGTTTTCTCTCATATGTGGAAGCTAGGGAGTAAAGATGTACTTTAGATAGTGGAGGAGAAACCCCAGTGGAGCAAGAGAGGTGGTCTAGGGGAGGGTGGTAGGGGGAGAGGAAGAATTAATGAAGGAATCACTTCCATTGACATTATGTACATATGTGAGAATACCAATGCCAATCTCAATATCCTGTATAGGGAAGGGGGTGGGGAGGGAGCAGGGGAAAGCCCACCAAGTGCTGTGTGCATGTATGTCACTATCACTATGAACATTATGATGTGAGACTATAATGTACCAATAAAAGTATTAAAAAATAAAAATGAATTTAAAAATAAAATAAACTCTGATTGAAATAAAATGAGTGAATGTTCTCATTTTCTTTTTTTCACACTTGTATATTTCTGGTTCTCAATGAACTCTCAGCATCTCCAACCTTCTAGTTTTTCACAGACTTTCTCTCCCTAATGAACTCTTTGGTGAAGACACATATATATTATTGATGCAACTGACCACTCCTTAGAAGTAGGAACTGGAGGTCCTCAGGAATAAATCCCAAATTAAAAACAATGCAATAGATGTTGAATCAGTAAGATAAAAATAATTTGATTCAGCAATACTACCTAAAAATAATACTTCAACTTGTCCTAATGATGAACTCAAGGATTCAAAGTTAAAATAATCCTTGAAGTTAAAGAAAGTTAGCCTTAGAGACTCTAAACAAGGATAGCAAGAATCAGAGAGTAGAAAGGACTTTACATCTGCATAAAACTTGCATTTTTAAGTTATTCCCTTTTCATTTTTTCATTTGTCCTTTGTGATAAAAACACTGGATTTCAATCACATTCTTTTCTCTTTGCTTTTGTCATTTATCACCGTAAGAAAATTGTACTCTCTTTGTTATTTATGTTTCTATATGACCCTTCTTTTGAGTTCAACATACAATGTTTTATTACGAAATGTGTTAAGTAAATTATATACATCCAACATTTTGAAAAAAAAATAAAATAAAATATAATTTTTGGCATCATTTTTATGAAATTTTTACTCATTTAATTTCTATCCATAATCTTTTCCTTTGGATCTAATTGTTCTCAATAAAATTTTTTTCTTAAATTTGACTTCTCATTCATTTACTGCATTAATTAACTGAAGACAGGGGAATAAGAAAATGAGAAAGAGTCTTATTACTGAATTAATTGAACAGGGAAGTTGAGATGAGAAATAATGAAAGGAAAGTGAAATGTATTTCCACAATCAATTGATCACTTTATATAATTCTCTCCTTACATTATCTCATTCTTTTTCTTAACTGTTTTATTTATTTTTTCCATGTATTATTCCAGTCATTACACAGTTACTTGTTTGATTCAAGTATACAAAGTTGTATTTTCCTGTTCTTTACTTCAATTTTATTTTTACAGGCACATAAAGAACTACATCTAATCTGTTATTACCTGGGCCTTGACTTTTTATATAGTTTTGGGAAGAGGATCAGATTTACAATTAGTAATATGGAATTGGGGGAAAATTCTTCATATTCAGAACTGTGAGACTAATCAAGGAATCTCAAAAACAAATGCCTATGAGGGCCAGGAAAGTTCTCCAAGAAAGAACAGATGCATGAGCACAGGTAAGAGGAAAGTTCTGGAGAATGGAGGGGACAAGTCCCATGTAAAAAGGGGCCAGCTGCTACTCAAATCTCAGTGTCAGCAGGCATTCTGATTTTTCAAAATAAGCCATAAAATTCATTTTCACATAAAATTTTATATGTTTACACAATATTAAATCCCTGAAAACCATACAAATTGAGTTTTGTAAACATCCAGTTATTAAATATTGATCTAAGCAGATCCATACTTTATTTATTTATTTATTTATTGCATTAACGTGTGTAAATAGAGGTTGTCAACATCCTGTTAAGGCTAACAGGCCCTGGAGAAAGATAACTTAAATGTTCCTATATTCTTCACTTCTAAACATGTTGTGACTTAATTTTTAATGTTAATAAAAATGGTAGCTAAGAATTCCTGGATTTTAAGTGGAAAAGCTTTTATCACTTTAGTTATCACCACTTTTTTTTTTGTTGTTTTTTTTTGTTTTGCGGCACCGGGGATTGAACGCGGGGCATTCTACCTCCGCGCTACGCCCCCGGCCCTATTTTTTTATACTTTATTTTGAAACCGGGTCTCACGAAGTTGTGGAGGGCCTCACTAAGTAGAGAGAGAGAAAGAGACAGGGAAAGAGAGAGAGAGAGAGAGAGAGAGAGAGAGCTGAGGCTGGCCGCAAACCCGGATCCTCCGGTCTCTGCCTCCCAAAGTACTGGGATTACAAGCGTGCGCCACCACACCCGGCTAGTTATCACCACTTTCTTTTCCCTTTCATTATTATTTTTCTCACACCCAACAGACTTTGGAAACATCAATTTTGTTTTTATTATTTCTCTTTACTTCATAAAACATTTTATAAATGATTATTCTAGGACAGTATTCCCTATTTCAATACATATTTTAAGTATGATGGAAGCAGTACTATTTTACACACAGTTCTCCAAAGAAACACAAGTAACACCACCACCACATACATACACACATAGATAGGAGTAGATTTACTGTAGGAATTGGTTCATGAGATTACAGAGGCCAAGAAATCCCACTATATGCTGTCTGAAAGCTGGAGACACAGGAAATCCAGTAATGCAATTCATTCCAAATCCAAACACTTGAGAACTCGAGGAGCTAATGGTGTAAATACCAGTCTGAAGCCAAAGGCCCAAAAACTGTTGGTATTGGGGGAACATGATGGTATAAATCCTCAACTCTAATCAGGAACTTTGGTGCCCAAAGGCAGGGGATTTATTCTTCTTTAGGTTGATTTTGTTAACATATATTGGTATTCTTATTTATAAAATAATGGAGCTCTACAAAAGTTATACATTTATTACAAACCACAGAATTATCTTGACATTTAAATGAATACTATCATATTTTACAAAACAAAAATGAATCTCTTTAATTTATTCTTTGTATAAAGGATTTTGTAAACTTACATTTGTTTGTAGCAAATGCACTTTTTTTCTGACATCTTTCTCTAGAATATATTTGTAAAAGGACATAGAAGTTGTATTATGTTACTGAAATTTCTTTGCTCACAATGTATGTCCTAATATCTAAAGTTAATCCCAAAATATCTGAAGTCATGTGCATCATGCACACACACACACACACACACATACACACACACACACACACACACAAGCACATTTTCTTAATCTCAGGCAGCTTTAAAAAATTCTGTATCAAGGATCTATTTCTATTTCTTTATTTCAAATTATTTTTCTAGCTAAATATCATTTTCAGGGGGATTCTACAGTGAGACTATATTAGCAGGGGGTAAAGTTAGTGGTTCTCCATGAATCTATTCTACTGTCAAGACTCAATTTCTTGTCTCAGAATTGACATTTACTATATGATTGACCTTTACCTCAAATTCTAAAATTATCAATTTTCTTTGTGGTAGCCTCCAGTAAAGAAATTAATCAAAAGTTTAGGAAAATAAATTAGTTATTTAACTTTTGTCACCCAGTTTGCTCTAAAAGTAACATGAGAAACTTCTTGTTACTGCTAAGAAATACAGTCTATGTGCTTTCTCCTTGTCTATTTGGTATTCCTCTCACTCTGGCCTAAATATCTTCAACTTCTCAGGGACCCTGACCTTACTAGTCAGATGCAGCCACTCACATGAGCACTAATAGTATAGATTTAATTAGCAATCAAACCTTTTTTAGGATAATCCACTCTGAAATTCCACTCTCTGTGCCTTCCAATTTTTATTTTTATTTTATTTTTTTAATGTTCATTTATTGGTGAATTGTAATTATACATTTTGATATATGTCAGGGTATGACCATCATACATGCACACATTGCACATTTAGCCCTCCCTCCAATCCCACTCTATTCTCTCCCCCTTCCCTCCCTTTCATGCTCCGGATAGCGATTGAGTCTCATAGGTTTGTGTATGTACATCATGTGCTATAGTGTGTTTCCCTCCACCCTCCTCCCAACTCCCTCAGTTAGGTCACCTTCTTTGTCCATCTAAAGATTTCTTCTTCTTCCCTTCTAAGTCCCTTCTAAGTCCCATTCTATCTAGCACCCACAGATTAGGGGGAACATCTGATTTTTTACTCTTAGTGACTTACTAATATCACTTAGCATGATGTTCTCTAGGGATGAAGCTCAATGTTGGAGTGCTTGCCTAGCATGGGTGACGGTCTGGGTTCAATCCCCAGCATCACCAAAAAAAAAAAAAACACCTCCCAATTTTTTATAACTCCCCCTTCTAAATTGCCACTGAATCCTTATCTTTACCAGTTTGGACATCTTTATTTTTCCTACTTGGAAATCTTAATTGCCATATTCATCCTCACTTCCTCAATTTGGGTTTTCAGTTGGCTTCCTCAATCTCATTTGCAATTCTTCTGAGTCAATACCTTATTACAAGCCATTAAAATTAAACTTTATCCAATTATTCTTTTGCCTATTTGATACACCGTGTGACTATTTGCCTGTAGTCTCTTAAAACTTCAGTTATATGAACTTATTTGACCGTGCTCTTCTGGGTTATATGGAGAATGTCACCAAACAATGTTAGCGCTCAAACTCAGTTAAACTTTCATGTTTTCCTGATAATTTGTTTATATTTTTGTTAATTCTTTGTTAACAACTGTTATACTTTTGCAGTATCAATTAGAAATTATTCATGTCTGTCCTTCAGTCAGAAATTATCATCTGTAGCCTTACAACTTCCTCACTAGCAAAACACTCAGTCCTGTTTTTTTTTTTTTCTCCTTGAACAAGATGAATACCATACTCTCCCATCACAATGTATCTCTGTTAAGCAGTCTTGGCAGTCTTGACATAAAATACTAACTCTACATGAATTCTGTAGTCTTTGGTGAAATGCTAAACCATAAAAGTTGATTATTTGGGAAGAATTATATAAAGGGACTGTTTGTTACACTTTTATTCATGATTTAAGAACATGGCTACTCAAGGAAACAATGTTTAGCAAGCTCATAGTTCACTGGCTATTCTAGGTTCCTCCTGCATCAGGTACTCTATGCTCGCAGAGGTCTAGTGACACAGAACACTCACACAAGTTAAGCAAAGCAACTTTACTTGCAGAAAGGCAGCAAGGGACAATAGGAACCTGGGATTCATGGTAAGTCAGCCCCCCAGGCCCAGGATAGATCTCCAGGGCAGCTAGAGTCTCACCTGTGCATGCCCCACCTTGCACTGCTAAAAGAACCTGAAAAACACTCCTTTCTGAGTTTTGTACCCTGAGGACAATTGAAACTAATGGGCTAAAGCATTGCAGGATATTCTGTTCTAGAAGGGATGGGAACAGAACCCAGGCTGTTCACATCAGCTTCTCCTTATCTTAGGATGTTGCATTGCCAGCACATACTACAGTCATGCTGATAACTATAGATGAGAAAGGAGGAAAGCTGGTTTGCCAAAGCCATCTGGGGACCTCTCCTGCTGGACCCAGGAGGATTGTTTTTTTATATTATTTCCTTTACTGCAATCTTCCATATTCTTTTCCTCAGTACTCACTACCAGATGATGAGCTTACCTGGTATTGTCATTTCATTATTCTTCTTAACAAACCTGCAATTTTTAGCTACCGTAATGGGCTAACCCATCTTTCTCTTCATTATTTTATAAAAACTGGGATGTCTTTCTACCAAAGGCCAATTTTTTATATGTTCTCTGAATCCATCCTCTCAACTCTCCCCAAAATGTTGCTTCTTGAATTCTTCTCTATTTCCCTTCGATAGCAATAATATCAATATACTGACATCTATCTCTTAGTATCTTCATTATGTTACAAAGAAATCAAACAAACAAATCAACAACAACAACAACAACAAAACACAGAGTAAAACATCCAATTTCACAATATTTCCTGCTATTTGGCCATATCCCTGATCTCTCCCAGAGCCAATCTGCTCAAATTTGTCTGTATAGACTTTCTCAAATATTTTTATCCAGTTGTACACTTTGATCCAAACCAATCTTATTTCTGTAACTACTCCTTTAAATATTTTATTAAGGTCATCATTATTGCTAATTATGCTTCAATACACATCTTACTCAATATTTTAAGTCATCCACATTTATAATTCTTTTCTCTCATATCTTCCAAGACTCTAACATGTCTTGCTTTTTTCCCTTAACTCATCAATCCTATTGGATGATATTCTTTGCTGTCTATTTTTCCAATCAACGTCTACATATTAGAGCTATTTGTGGTTTACATCTGGACTCTCCTGTCTACTATTTTTAAAGTACTCTATCCTACTCACATAGAATAGTCAACATATATATATATAGTAATGTATATATATATATATATATATATATATATATATATAGTTTGCTTACAAACACATCCCGTAGTTGAGTAAATTAATAAATTAATATGATTCCTACAATTGACATCTTCTAATTTGTGTGTGCATGTGCACGCACACATGCAGGGGATCAAACCCAGGGACTCTTACATAACAGGCAAATACTCTATCATTAAATTACACCCCAACCCCTTCCAAATTTTGGATCATCACAAGGCTTGAGGTTAAAAGTTAGATGTCAGGGAATGAAAACAGAATTTTAGTCATCAATTAAATAAACCGGTAGCTTTTTTTTTGTATGTGTGTGGTACTGGGGATGGAACCCAGGGGCAGTCTACTTCTGGGCTACATCCTTAGCCTTATGTTTTTAAATTTTGAGACAGGGTCTCACTAAGTTGCTGAGGGCCTCACTAAGTTGCTGAAACTGGTCTCAAACCTGTAATTCTCCTGTCTGAGCCTCCCAAGTACTGGGATTACAGGTGTGTGCCATCACACCTGGCATCAATTGAATAAATTGGGTGGTTTCCTTATCCTTTCTCTGTAGAGTATAATGGTGTTTATCAGAGGCCAGGAAGAGTAGTGGGAGGAAGAGAAAAAAGGTTGATCAACAGTACGAAGTTACAGATAGACAGAAGCAAGAAGTTCTGGGGTGCTGTTGCACAGTAGGGTGACTACAGATAACAATTATGTACTGTATATTTAAAAAGCTAGAAGAAAGAATTTTGAAAATTTTCCCCAAAAAGAAATAATAAACATTTGAGGGCATAGATTTGTTTAAACTGATTTAGATATTACACACCATACACATGTTTCAAAATATAATATGACATCCACTAATATGTATAATTTTATGTTTTTGTGCATCAGTTAAAAATAAATTTAATTTATGTGTTGTCAAATTCAGTTTGCTAGTATTTTATTTAGGATTTTTGCACCTTGGAAATTTCTACCTGTAGTTTTGTTTTCTTTTGGTGTCTATGTATGGCTTTGGTACCAGAGTGATACTGGCCTCATACAATATGTTTGGAAGTATTCTATCTACCTGTATTCCCTGGAAGAATTTAAGAAGGATTGGGGTTACTTCTACTTTGAGCGTTTGGTGGAATTCAGCTGTGCAGCTTTCTATTCCTGGGCTTTTCTTTGTTGGAATTTTTTTATTAATACTACAAACTTTTTATTAATTATTGATCTGTTATTTCTTCTAGTTTATTCAATTTGTTGGCATGCAACTGTACATAATAGTCCCTTGTGGTCTTTACCTCTTATGTGCTAGGGTGGTTATTATCAAAAAAGACAAAGGTAAGTGTTAGCAAGGATGTGGAGATAGGAGGACTCTTTTATACTGTGGGTTGAAGTGTGGATTTCTATAGCCATTCGGGAAATCAGTTTGGATAGTTCTCAAAAGATTTAAAAACAGAACTATCATTCAATCCAGTAATCCCAATTTGGTATATATTCAAAAAGGAGATATCTGCATCCTATGGTCATTAAAAATATCCATAAGTGCCAAGATATGAAAGCAACCTAAGTGCTTCTGGTAGATAGATGGAAAAGAAAATGTGATATGGAATATTATTCAGCCATAAAAGTAAATTCTGCCAATTGTGACAATATGTAAAACTAGAAGATATTAGGCTAAGTGAAAAGAGTCAGACAAAGAAAGACAAATACTATATTATCTCATTTATACTGGAGTCTAAAAAAGTTAGACCCAGAAGCAGAAAGTAGAATGGTGGTTACCTGGGATAGGGGATGTGGAAAATGAGAAGATATAGGTCAAAATGTATTCATTTTCAGCTAAAGGATGAAAAAGTTCTATGGTCCTACTATAAGCATGGTAACTATAGTTAATAAGACTGTCTTATATACTCAGAATTTGCTAAGAAAATAAATCTTAATTGTCTTTACCATAGCACAAACACACACACATAAATCTTAATTAGGTGAGGTAGGTGGTAGATATGCTAATTAACTTGATTATTGTAATAATTTTACAGCATGTACATATATTACATCATTATGTTTTATATCTTAGACATATGGAATTTTGTCAACTATACCTCAATAAAATTGCAAATAATAATGATGATAATAATAATAAAGATCTGTAGCTCTTCCAGGAATATTTACTGGACTTCCATTTATACCAAGGGCCCTCATGAACAGCCATTGTTTTAACACACACATGACAGTGTGGTATTTGTCCTAGTCGACTGTGAGCTATTTGTGATTAGGAAATAAACAGCATGCTTTCCTTTCTCTTCTCTCAAGGTGCTAAGCCTAATGCAGGGCAGGCTTTCATAAAACTGAGTTTATAACAAAGAAAAAGGAAAGAGAGTTTATAGTTTTAAAAAGGCCCAAACCATTTCCAAAACAACATAAGTAAAAACTGTAGACTTTAGGAAACTAACTTTGTTTATATTGATGAAATTGTTATAGTATTTTTGAGATTTAAATGATTTTAAACGTTTAGGAAAACTGAGGTTGTATTTTTGTGCTAATAGAAGGCCAAGTATTGTTTTATGGCCTTTACTTTTCAGTGTTCTGAAACAAATACAAAGATAAAAATCCATACGTCATATGAAATAGTAGATTGTTGAACCTGGTATTCCTCATCTCTCTCTCTCTCTCTCTCTCTCTCTCTCTCTCTTTCTCTCTCTCTCTCTCTCTCTCTCTCTCTCACACACACACACACACACACTTTTTAAGGCTTTTAAACTTATTTGAGTTCACAAGAAATATGCGTATTTAGGTGAAAGAAAAACTATTGTCCATCCAAGAGGGTTTAATACAATATAGTATTTCTCTTTTTTCACATCATTCATTTAATGGAAAACAATTAAAATGTTATATAAACAGTCCAACATATAAAATGTTATCCTTCAAAAATATAGTATTTCTGAGGCAAATCATTGGGATGGTTGTCATACTCAGGCATGGGAAATTCCCCCTGCCTCTTAAATCTGTTTATTTTGATAACCCTCAACCCCACACTGGTCTGGACAGGCCATGTTACCACTCAGTCGGGTAGTTATGATAGATTATTTTAAGCTATGAATTTTAAATTTTGATGAACCTAAAATTAGAGCAACAGCTTCTAGACTATATCTCACTGCCAACTTTACTGACCCCTCATTTTATTTTCCTCATTCACACTTGATGTTGGAATTTCCTATAAGTTAAGGCTTACATCTGCGTTCAGGCCCTCATAAAAGTGGTTGAGGAAAATGTTCTCACCACTTAACAGATCACAGTTGTCTAGTGTGCTTAAGATTCCCTAGTCTTGTTTTACATCTCTTTATCATTTCCTTTTAAATGTTTCTTAAATATTTGTATTATTAGTCCACAAAGTAGGTAGGGGACTTTCTTCTTGTGCATCAACATTGTTCTTAAACTCAGCTGAGTTTTCTGTAAGCAAATAGAGTCAGAGAAGCCCAGAGACTCCGGTGGATGAGCTGAACTTTTGTTCATTGGTAGACTCCTGTCTCCCTGACTCTAGATCCACTGTCTAGCCTCAATTCTCAGGGCTATGTGGAATGTCCTAGCTCTTATGTATAAGAAATTTTTTTCTGGACTTTCCAAACTCTAGGCTTCAGACAAGCAGCTCTGTAGAGCCTTGAGATATTAATGATAGCAAATGTACTTACTGTTTTGTGCTAAATAGTTGCTCTTTGTAAACCTCTTGTAGGGCCTGAAGCTCTGATAAATTCCTGTGGCTGACAGACAAAGGTGACAGGGCATCTAAACTCCATTGTCAGGCCACTCTGTGCCTAAAACCTGAATATATGTCAAAATTTAGAATTTGTCCACTCATGAATGAATGAAAATAGGTTTCTTATAACATACCTGTTCTTATAATAGAAAATTTGCACCACAGACACTGTGTGTGTGTGCCTGTGTGTGCGTGCGTGCGTGTGTGTGTGTGTGTGTTACTGGGGCCTGAACCTGGGGACATTCTACACTGAGCTACACCACCCAGACCTATTTTATTTTCAAACAGGGTCTCACTAGGTTGCTGAGGTCCTAGCTAAGTTGCTGAGGCTGGTCTTGAACTTGCAATTCTCCTGTCTCAGCCTCCCAAGTACTAGTATTACAGGTGTGTGCCACCATGTCCAGTTTTCCATAGACTTTAATATACATTTTTATAAACTTGTTGCGCCCCTAGACTGCTCCATTCAAATACATACAAAGATAACATAGTATTTGAATTTTTCATCAGAGCCTTGATCATTAAAATTCTTTGAGATCTATAGAGACCTTCAAAGTCTTCTACACAAAACTGCAATGAGCACCCTTACATTCTAGTTTTCATATTTCAGGGCATAAAGAAAATGCACACGATGATGCCAGAAGTGTAATGCGGACAAGCAACTGCCTGCTTCTAGATGATATAATTATTAGAAACGGTGCAAGGACAATATTCATTTTTCAAGCCTGAGTGGTCATTTCCTTATGTTAATAGAACCTTAATCCACATTTAATATTCTTTAGATGCATTACAGGCATCCCCACCTCTCTTCCCTTTCCTTGCCGGCAGTTCATTTGGCAGGGTTGTCACCATGACTTTAAAATTCTTGTGTGTCTCACAGTTTAAGGATGATTTCCTGAGCTTATTATAGGCACTTCCCCCATTTTATATACAAAATTATAAGTTTACACAATTTGTTTAAACACTGTTTTTCTTGCAGTCTGCATTTCGTGGCTCTGTTCATCTTCTTCTCTAAAATGTGTTACATTATTTGTTAATTGCAATATTGGAATTTGCTGAGCCGGCCATCCTCACTCCGGAGCTAGATTCTGAAGAAATGCAGGTGCTGCAAAGCTGCTAGAAACTGTCACTTTTTATCCCGCTAATCATGGTCACAGCTTGATTAACTGTTTGCCTTTGTCTGCTGCTGTGGTGATGTGGCTTTAGCTCTCTCATCTTGATGACATCTGGAAATATCTCCTAGGAATGAAATTGCAGCATAATTACTCCACAGTGAGCAGAGAAGTAAAATCACCCACTGTAGAGCTGTGTAGGTGTGAGGCAGGCCCTAAAACTGTGGGGAAAATAACTGGAAATAACTTTATTCACTAAATTGTTCTCATTTTTTAAATGGTAACAATATCTGAGAGTAGTTTGAATTTATAAAGTACCTTTTTTTTTCTACTAAGTATCTCTGTGTACTTGGAGACAATGGTGTAGTATTAAGTAAACGTGTGTCCAGAATGAAGTCTTCCTAATTCTGAATACTTAAGTAAAAGAAATCATGAGTCTATCAAATTTCAGAGTGCAGATTTCTAACCATTAATAGGATAAAATGATAAATCTCAAATGATAGCATCTTGCTAAAGAACAAACATGCAAGTGAACAAAGAAACAAAAAATACCCCTTACATTGTCCCCATGTCCTACCTCTGCAACAACTTTACATAGAACAAATCCTCTAGACAATTCTTCAACATGATACAAACAATGTATTAAAGAAATGTTGATCAGCTGTGAATATGTTAGCCCAAAACTAACATTTGGTTTAGAATGCCTGCATCTATGCTATATTCTGCTAACTTTAATTATAGAGATGATTATATTAAAAGGAGAGTATGAAGCTATGACAACTCAATGCTCATTACCAAGAAGTTCTGAACTGTCCTGCACCAAAACAAAGTACAAAAGTAAAAAATGTACAAAAGATATTTAACATATGTATTCTGCAATAAAGCATACATGAAAAGAATGTGTACACTCTTTGGAGCAACTATGATTTTGTTTTCAAAGTTTTTTTCCTCATGAAGTCATCTTTAGGAAATCAGGGCTTCAAAAATATCAGTAGATCATAACTTCAAATGGCTTGTTTAAAATGTACCATTGTCTTTGAAATTTGTTTGTATTCCAATTCAGCTCAAAACATTCATTCATTTCAAAGTAGGAAAAATGCATTAGCAATACATCACTGAGCCTCAAAAAGTGTTTGTTGTAATGAATGTAGAAATGTTTGTGAATTCTTTTTTTATCATATAAAAATGTATAACCATTCCAATGCTCATTCATTTATAACCATATTTTTCCCAAGGACTACAAGAATGACTTCCAAAACAGTGTTATGTAAGTCTAGAAATAATTTCATTAACATTATTTAACAAACTTGAACCCTAAATTTTAGAATGAACAAGATAGAGGAAAACACTCAAAGGCAATATATTTGTGGATATAGAATGGCTTAGATGTTGATTTGTACTCATCCAAATCTTTTTTGTCTTTTAATTTCTGTCTTACTTTTATTTCATAATATCTGCAATTTTCTCATTTTCCCAGAAATATAAGGATATCAAAAGACTCAACAAAGCACCCTGATTTATTTTGAAGAATTATCATCCTGCATTTTAAATGTTGACCTTAATATTATAGCTCTTCTTCCCCTAAAGCTTTGGGTAATCTCACAGGCAAACACCTCCCAGACAACTGGGTTACATTTATAAATCTTGAAAATCCTATATCCCAGATTGCTTCATTTGGCAGATACGGACAGGTTCACATAGGTGAGTAACCAACCATACCCTAATAAAGGCAATAATGAAACTTGAAATGGAATCTGTTTCTTCCCTTTTTGAAAAGAACAGTCTTACTCGAAAATGAAAATCACAGACCATTTGTGTGACTGTTTTACCATAACATAAAATTGTCACTTTCTTTTTTTCCAGAAAGGCTAGGGAAGATAAGAATGTATTGCTGTTCCACAGAGGACCATCACTTGATAATTGCATAAGAAAATGGTAACTCTTATTTGTTAGCTAATACTAGCAAACAGATGGAACAAAGGAAAATCTCTCTCTCGATAAAAGTAAAATTTAGCTGTAGACATATTAAAGAGATATTACTATTAAATAAAGGGTAAGTATACATTTGACATTTCATTTGAAGTTAGAAATGTATCTAAAAATATACTGCTATTCCTACTCTGCTTATTTAATCCACAAAAAGTTATTTTTAAAAACCACTAATGTAATGTAACCATCAATTATACAAAGCTTCTAGCTACATTGTTTTTAAAAATAAGATTAGTTTTATAAGCTAGTCATGTGTAGGTATCAAGGTAAAAACAATTTATGATGCGGGCATGGTGGTGCATACCTGTAATCCCAGTACTTGGGAGGCTGAGACAGCCTCAGCAATGCAGGGAGACTATCAGCAACCTAGTGAGACCGTGTTTCAAAACAAACAAACTAACTAACTAAAAGGGGCTGGGGGGTGTAGCTCATATGCAGAATGCCCCTGGGTTCAATCCCCAGTACACACACACACACACACACACACACACACACACACACAGATAAATTATGATGGCTCCTTTTACATTTATATATTTGGGTACTATCCCCCTTTCAGTCAATAATAGAGATTATGTAGAAATCTATCATTTGCAGATTCTCTCATTTTTTTCTTCCACACTGAGTGACCTGCATTGTCAAGGACTGTCTTTTAATGGGTTTGTGGGTATGAACAGACTGTAGTCAGCTAGCCCACTGACACCTGGGATCTCTAGCTGTGCTCAGGTCCGCCACAGGCCGACTGAGATAACTGACCACAGAGTTAGTTCTAAGCAGCTAGGAAGGCACTTTTTCACTTCTTTTTACCAAAGCTTCTGTAAAAGCTCCATAAAAATTCCTATAGAAAACGGAATTTTTTTAAAAAAAAACTTTTATTTGCAGCTAGAAGAAGAAATATTTTTCACTCACCCAAAGAGGATGTTATAATGCTTATAACAATCTGGGATGAATCTGTCCTATTTTGCTTTTAGCATCTTTATTAAAGGAATGATCTTCAGGCTAGAAGAAGTAGAACAAGCAGAGCTCAGAGGAAACTTTATTAGGTGTGGCGATAGCACCTGTCACTAAACCAGTGTGAATGTGTGATTGTGCTGTTGACCTCTGGGGCTCCCCAGAAAATCTTTCATGCTTAATGTGCTATATTATGAGTTAATATGGTCATTCATTCATTCACTCATTTATTCAACATGTAGTTATTAAACTTACCTCCGGAGAATGGAGGCAGCTGTGTTAATGAGCATGCAAGACCATTTTGGAAAATGACGAATGCCTTTCATAAGAGCCAAGGGGAAGGACTAATCAATGAAAAGACCTGCAGGAACCACTGTCTTCTGTTCTGATCACTTTCCAGTGTCCCTGAAATATCCATCTTATTTCTCTTCTGCACATCTTCTTCACATGCTGTTTCCTCTGCCCATGATGTCTTTCCTATACTCTGCTTACAAAAGATGTAGTTACAATTCAAAATCTAGCAGAAAACCACTTGCCCTGTGAAGTTGCTTTATCACTCAACTTCTTGCAAAGGAATAAACTTGAAGAAATAGCATGCTCTACCAACTTATTCTAGCCATTTTTGAATATTCTTTTAGCAATATTTTTCATATTACTGTTTTCATTGTCCTTTCTCTTACCCTATTCTGTATAAGTTATTTGAAGGAATAAATAATATATACATATATATATATAAACACATATATATATACATGTATACATATATATGCTTATATACATATATATATGCTTATTTATAACTATAGATCAAGGATTGGCAAATTTTTCTCTGAATTACAATAGTAATAAAATATTACCAGATTATAAATATTTTAAGTTTTGTGTTCCTTAAAGTCTCTGTTACAATTGACCTCTGCCATTTTTGGCATGAAAATAGACATGCAGTATATGTAAATAAATGAGTGTGGTTGTGTTCCACTGAAACTTACAAAAACAAGTGGTGGGACAAATTTGGCCCATGGCAAGTAGTTTATGATCCTTGTAGTTATAAGTTCTTCTTACTTTTCCTTTCTTTCATTTGAAATAGTTTTATTTGGTTTCTATATTTTATGACACAGGCTTTGTCTTCTATGATGGTTAATCTGGAGTGTTAACTTGGCTGACAAGAGACACCTAGGATTATGTGACTTTGGGTATGTCGATGAGATGATTGGCATGTGTAAACAGCAGATTGAGGGTAAGTCCTGCCCTGAATGTGGGTAGCACTGTTAAAGAGCTGGGAACCTGGATGGGATAGAGGGTGGAAGAAGAAGAGGTGGGAAAAAGGCAAGTTCTCTCCAGCCCTGTGTCATAACTTAGTTCACAGAGATATTGATCACCTTTCTCTTCCACAAGGTATCACAGTGGTTCATTACATCGATGACATTATGTTGACTAGACCAAGTGAGTAAGAGATAGCAATCACTCTGGACTTGTTAGTGAATATTAGTGTGTCAGAGGATGGAAAATAAATTCAACTAAAATTCAAGGATTTCTATCTCAGTGAAATTTCTAGGAGTCCAGTGGTGTGGGACATGCCCAGATATTCTTTCTAAGGTAAAGGATAAATTGTTTCATCTGGCAACCTCCCACAACTAAGAAAGAAAAATGCCTGATGGACCTATTTGGATTTTGGAGGCAATGCATTCCTCACTTGGGTATGTTACTTCAGCCATCTACTTAGTGATTCCAAAAGCTACTAGTCTTGAGCTCTTCCGCTCTGTCCCTGTGATCCAGCACACCTTATGGTATTTGAGGTGTCAGTGGTAGATAGAGATGCTGTCTGGAGTCTTTGGTAGACTCTACTGGCAAATCACAGAGAAGGTCTTTGGAATTTTGGAGCAAGGCCTGTTATCTGCATACAATTATTCTCCCTTTGAGAAGCAGCTCCTGGCTTGGTACTGGGCCTGAACACTGAGTACTTGACTATGGGCCATCAAGTTTCCACATAACCCAAGCTGCCCATCATGAGCTGGGTGTTACCCTACCCACCAAGCCATAAAGTTGTACATGTGCAGCAACAATCCATCATGAAATGGAAGTGGCACACATGAGATCGGTCCTGAGCAGGTCCTGAAGGCACAAGTTACATGAAGAAGTAGCCCAAAAGCCCATGGGTCCCACTCCTGCAACAGTGCCTTCTGTCCCACAGTGTGAATCTATGACCTCATGGGGTGGACCATATGATCAGTTGACAGAGGAAGAGCTGACTGGACAGAAGAAGATGGTCTGGTTTACAGAGGGTTCTGCACAATATGCAGGTACCCCCTGGGAAGTGGACAGCTACAAAACACAGTCCCTCTCTGGGACATTCCTGAAGGACAGTGGTGAGGGTAAATCTCAGTGGGCAGAACTTTGCTCAGTGCACCTGGTTGTTCATTTTGCTTGGAAGGAAAAATGTCCAGATGTATAATTTTACACTGACTCATTGGTTATATATAGCCAATAGTTTGGCTGGATGGTCAGGGACTTGTAAAGAACATGGATGGAAACTTGATGGCAAAGACAGTTGGGAAAAGGTATGTGGATAGGTTTCTCCAAATGAGCAAAGAATGTGAAGATATTTGTGTATTATGTTAATGCTCATCCAAAGGCAAGCCCAGCAGAGGAGGACTTTAATAATCAAGTGGATAGGATAACTGGGTCTGTGGATAGCAGTCTCTTTCTCTAGCCACTCCTGTCATTGCTCAGTGGGCTCATGAAAAAAGTGGCCGTGGTAGCAGGGATGGAGGTTATGCATGGGCTCAGCAACAGGGACTCACACTGACCAACGCTGACCTGGCTATGGCCACTGCTAAGTGCACAATCTGCCAGCAGCAGAGACCAACACTGAGCCCCCAATCTGGTATCTTCCTTAAGGTGATCAGCCAACAACATGGTGGCTTTGGTCTTACTGGAATAGACACTTACCTGGGTATAGATTTGTATTCCCTGCACATATTGCCCAAACTACCATCCATGGAATTACAGAATGTCTTATACGCCATTATGGTATTCCACACAGCATTGCTTCTGACCATGGAACTCACTTCACAGCCAAAAGAGTGTAGCAACGGGCTCCTCCTGCTTTTGAGAATCATTGGTCTTACCATGCCCCCCATCAGCTTGAAGAAGCTGATTTGATAGAATGGCAGAATGGCCTTTTGAAGATGCAGTTACAGTGCCAGCTAGGTGCCACTACCGTGTAGGGCTGGGACAAGGTTCTTCAGAAGGCTGTATATGCTCTGAATCATTATCCACTATATGATACTTTTTCCACTATAGCTAGAATTCAGGGATCCAGGAATCAAGGGGTGGAAATGGGAATGGTACCACTCACCATTTCCCCTAGTGGCCCACTAGCAAAAGTTTTCCTTCCTGTTCTTGCAACCACATTCTCTGCTGGCCTTGAGGTCTTAGTTCCAAAAGGAGGAATGCTTCTACTTGAAGGTACAACAATGATTCTGTTGGTCTGGAAATTAAGACTTCACTCTAGCCACTGTTGCCTCTGAGACAACAATCTGAGGGTTGTGGTTTTGGCAGTAGTGATTAATCCAGATTACCAAGGGGAAATTGGATTATTACTCCACAATGGAAGTGAGGAAAAATATGTCTGGAGAACAGGAGGTACCTTAGGCAATGTCCTAGTATTACCATGCCCTGTTATTAAGGTGAGCGGAAAACTACAACGACCTAATACAGGCAGGATGGCAAATGTCTCAGATGCTTTAGGAATGAAGATGTTGGTCATCCCTCCAAGTAAACAACCAAGACCCACTGAAGTGCTTGCTGAAGGCAGAGGGAATACAGAATGGGTAGTAGAAGAAGGTAGTTATAAATACCAACTACCACCGCCAGACTAATTATAAAAACAAGGATTATAATCACCATGAGTATTTCTTTCTTATTTTGTTAAGAATATGTTTGTGCATATATACACATATATCAAGTAGGTGTCTCTGTTTTCTCTCCTCCCTTATTCCTCAACCATGTAGCCTAATACTAATGGACTTAATATCAGTACTTCAGTATTATTAAATCTACATTACAGTATTTAAGTTGCGGGATATCAGGAAAAGAGAAAGGATCACTCAGATAAATTTTCCTCTTATTCAGGAGAAGTAATTGGTTTGATTTTGGTTATACACAGGATAGTTATATCATGTTAGGTGAAATATTGTTATTGTGTGTTTATTTGGAGATTAAATATGATTTAAAGAGACATGGTTGGATGTCAAGTTGACAAGGGTGGACTTGTGATGGCTAATCGGGAGTGTCAATTGGACTGATTAAGAAATACCTACGATTAGCTGACTTTGGGTGTGTTGATGAGATGATTTGCATGTGGATCAGAAAATTAGGGGAAGTTCCACCCTGAATGTGGGAGGCACTGTCCCTAAGAGACTGGGGAGCCAGGTGGAATACAGGATGGAAGAAGGAGGAAGCGGGTAAAAGGCAAACTCAGTTCTTTTGGCGTGAGGGTGTGTCTGCTCCCCGAGGATACTGAACATCATTTGCTCTTCTAACTGGACTCTCACCAACAATTCTTCAAGGAGCTTCCTGGCCTCTCCATCTTAGACTGGGCCTGCTTCCCTGGTAGCTCCTATTCTGAGACCCCAGCTCTCAGACCCCTCAACCAGCTGCTGGTTTCTCCAGCTCTCTGTGTGTAGGTGGCCACTTGGGACTACACCACTTTTGAATATAAGTTGATTTGATAAATGCCCTTTTAAAATACATATCCTATGAATTCTGTTACTTTAAGAGAACCTTGACTGACACATCTTCTATACTTTTTTTGTATTGATTTGGCATAAATATCATATTTTAAATCATACTGTTGATTTGCATTTGAGAATTTCTTTAAAAAATGTACACTTGAGTTGGGCACAGTGGTACATACCTATAATTCCAGCTACTCAGGAGACTGAGGCAAGAGGATCCCAAGTTCAAGGCCAGCCTGGACAACTTAATGAGATGTTGACTCATAAAAAAGATGGGGAGAGGAGGCTTGGAATTTAGCTCAGTGGTAGAGCACATACCTAGCATATAAAGGTCCCACTCATACACAAATGTACACTGGAATATTTACAAGTAACAACAGCAAATTTTTAATGGGTATAACTATTCAGTGCCTCTCAGGTAAGATGAAGAAAATAATACACGCCTCTTCCCCTTAAACAATCCCCTTGCCATTTATAATTTCTGTTGTTAGAATTGGAATTTCTACCAAGTTTATCATTTTTAAATTAGTTTGATATTATGTATATTTTCATTCAGGGTTTATTGTGACATTTGAATTGTTTTATAGTATAAATAAAAATAGAGTAAATAATATTTGAAATTATTCACTGAATATTCTTAGTTTATACCACATTTCCCCTATTATTAATTTCCTTCTTTTTCCTTATTTCTCAATTTACTAAATTACATTATCATTTCTTTTGGAGGGGGAGGTCAAAAGTTTGTGTAGATCATGTATACTTTGAGCCCTTGAATTTTGTGGATCTTTTTCTAATGTCAAAATACATGGAAAATAACTCTCTTGATAATCAAATTTCTTATGGTGTACAATTCCCTGTTCTGCATTCCTTTGACTTCTCTTTGAAGGTAATTATTGAATACTGAAAAGGAACATTAACTTTTGTTAATTTCACTGAAATACATGTCTTTTCTTTTTTAAAAGATTTAAAACATCTCCATCTGCTTTTCTTATCAATCACCTATAACAAGCACTTATCTGTGCCTTCTGAAATATATTAACCTTAAGGATACTAACTAGCAGTTAGCATGTTTTCATGATGAGCGTATTTTACTAGAATAAATCAATTCAATTATCTGCAAGATAGAAATGGTAGGCAGAGGAGGAAGAAAAAGACAAAAAAACCCTTAGATCTAACAATCTAACACAGCTCTATTACACTAAAACTTTTGATTTGATCTCACCTGAAAATTCCCCCATCTCCGTAGCAAAGATTGACTTTGAACAAAATTATGTTAAGTAGATCAACAAATTATTTAAAGATCTAATTTTAAGAAAAAACAGCTATGATATCATGAATGGAACATGGATTTAGGTTTAGAAATACTTTTTTTTTAGTTTTGGGGATTTTTTTTGCTAGTTCATTTTGCTGCTGTAGACTTTGAATATTTTTCCCACTAATTTGGTAATAAATAAAATATTTAGAATGTTGTTCTTAATTACCTATAGAATTGCTCTGAGGATCACTAGAAAATGCAGATCTAGATTTTGTAACCATGAGGTCCATACTTTAACATTATTATATCTCTTATTCAAATAATTCATGCAACATAGAAAGTCAAATAAAGGTATGATATATACATATATATATTTTAATATATATATATATATGGAATTTGAATCATTTCATCATGTGGCATAGAATACCGATAGAATATGATATATGCCAAAACTATTCTTTCTTAATGCATTACAATATCAAGTACTATTTACCTACTGGGGATTGAACCCAAGGGCATTTTACCTCTGGGCTACACCCCCAGTCCTAGTTTTTATTCTTTATTTTGAAACAATGTCTCACTAAGTTGTGGAGGGCCTCACTCAGTAGCTGAGGCTGGCCTCGAACATGGATCCTCCAGTCTCAGCCTCCCAAGTACTGGGATTACAAGTGTGCACCACCATGCCCAGCTAGCTTTTGCCATCTTCTAGGCAACATGATAGATATTAAAAGTGAAGATATATAATGATATAGAATCTTCTGTATTCCTTGTGACTCATATGCAAAAACTAACATGCAAAACTTAGCATAAAAGTTCATCACTAGCCAACTGGGTAGACAAATATAAAATAATTGAGTCAGATCTGTAACTTACACCATTTACAACTGACTCAAAATGGATCAATGACCTATAGGTAAGAGCCAAATCTGTAAAACATAGTGATAAATATTCCTGGCCTTGTATTTGGCAATTATCTCCCAAATATGATGCCAAAAACAAGAAGATTTTTAAATAGGTAAATTAGATTTTGTAAAAATTAAAAACTTTTGTGAATACTCTAAAAGGATATTATCAAGAAAGTGAAAAGGCAAGCCATATAATGTGAGAAATATTTGCAATTCATTTATCTTGTAAGTGTCTAGTATTCATAGTAAAGTATTCCTGCAACTCAAAAACAGAAAGAAACAAAATTATTCAGAAACTACTCAAGTAAACATTTTCTAAAAGATATATACAAATATCCAACAAGGATATATAACAATGTTCAACATTATTGATCACTAGGGAAACACAAATCAAAACTAAACAGATGTCGCTTCATACCTACTATGATGACTAGAAAAGTATTAATGTATTTATAAAAAGGATAACAAGCGTCAAATATATGGAGAAATTAGAACCTTGTACATTGTTTGTTGGGCTATAATACTGTGTATAGCACCAGTGTTTTTAACTGAAAAAATTAAAAGTAGAATTTCCAATGACGCATTAATTCCATTCTCAAGTATATAACCAAAATAAATTACAATATAACTTCAAAACCTGTATAGTAATGTTCATAGCAGCACTATTAACAATGCCAAAGGTCCATCCATCAATTAATAGGTAACATAAGGCACGTGCACACAATGGAATATTATCCAGCTATACAAAGAAATGAAGTACTGATATATGCTGCAACTTGGAGGAACCTTGAAAACATGTTAAGGGAAATAATCTAGGCATAAAAGCCACATATTATATGATTTCACTTACATAAAGAAGCCAGAATGGTTGAATATATAGAAACATAAAATACATTAGTGGTTCTTAGGGTTAGAAAAAATAGAGGGAAAGGGAAATGATAGTCAAAAGATGTCACAATTTTTTTTTTTTTTTTTTGCGGTACCGGGGATTGAACCCAGGGGCATTCTACCTCCGCGCTACACCCCTGGCCCTATTATTTATATTTTATTTTGAATTGAAACCGGGTCTCACGAAGTTGCGGAGGGCCTCACTAAGTAGAGAAAGAGAGAGAGAGAGAGAGAGAGAGAGAGAAAGAGAGAGCTGAGGCTGGGCGCGCACCCGGATCCTCAGGTCTCCAGATCCTTTGGCCTCCCAAAGTACTGGGATTACAAGCGTGCGCCAACCACGCCTGGCCTGATGTCACTATTTTTGGTGATAAAGTATCATAGTTTTGATGATTAAAATGACTGTAATGATGGTTGCATATTGAACATTTTTACTAAAAGCCACTGAACTGTACACTTGGGATAGGTCAGTTGTGTGGTGTATGAATGATATCTCAATAAAATGATTTTTAAAAGTTAATTATTATATTTCTTACAGCTATTTTGTTTATGGGTACACAGCCCCTCTGTGCTAATGCTGATCCCTATCCTTACTTCCTCATCCTTACTTCTCTTCTGGCATGAATATGGAATGAGGCTTTGACTCTATCATTTATGTGATCTCAGGAAGCAATGTAGCCTCATCTGATACAATAGGGTTGTTTTGAAGATCAGTGAAATAGTGTGTGTGATGGCCTACAGTGGTATATGTGTTATCTATTACTAAATGGAGAAGGAACAATCTACCAGCTTTAAATGCTAACCATTTATATGGCTTGCAATTCTGATGAGTGGTTCTTCAGCTTTAGGTTTTGTGTGGCTATTAGCTGAACTTGTTCATGCCCCTGTCTCTCTACAGTCAGTTGAAAGATTGGCTAAAGGCTGGCTGGACCCAGACTGCTCAACTCACAGGTTTCATGGTAATTATTTATTGACTGGATAATGGAAAAGACTGGGCCATACATCACTTTCCATCTGTCATGGTAGCTTCTACTTGTTCATGTGATGATTGGGTTCCAAAACTGGGAGAACAGATGCTATAAGAACTCTTGGAGATGGACACAGTTCATTTTTCCACATTCTGTTTGTCAAGGAAGATCACTAGGCCAGTCAGAGTCTAGGGATTTAAAAATTGACTTCACTTTTCTTGGGGAAAGCACTGGGGATTGAACCCAGAAGCATTTTACTTCTGAGATACACCCCCAGCCCTTTTTTAAATTTTTGAAACAGGTTCTTGCTAAGTTGCTGAGGGTCTCATTAATTTGCTGAAGCTGGCCTTGAACCTGCGATCCTCCTATCTGAGCCTCCCAAGTACTAGGATTACAGGTGCATGCCACTGCATCAACTTGACTTCACTTTTTGATTAGAGTTACTGTATAGCAGTGTAGTAACCTTTGCCATCTACCATTAATAGTAGTGGCAGAAGCTCCAGAGGCAAGTTTTATTTAGAAAATTGAATTTTTCATTGGCGTAAAAATTATTTTTTGAGCTTGTTTTTGCACTCTCAACAGCAACAAATAATGGGAATATAATTTGTTCTAAAAGCCTACAAATGTATGTGAAAATTTACTATGAACAACAATGCACTTTACAATAGAACTACTACTATTACAGTTAGGTATCCACTGTGTATTAATATGTGCTAAATACTATGTGACAAGATGCCTAGTGCCAAAATTTAAATAAATATGTATGCATGGAAATCATGTTTCACATATTATACTTAAAATAATTGTTTATAATATTAATTTTAACTTATCTCCAAAGTATAGTATGTCTTTAGTGTTGAACATTTAAATATATGGGTAACTTGATAACGCAACATAACTTGGGGCATATGCACTGCCTTTAATCATTCAAATATTTCATTAAGAGTATATCATATGCAAGTCCATGAGTGTAATATAATATATCAACCAAATGAAATACTGAAATCATATGATCATCTCAATAGATGAAGATAAAGCATTGATAAAATTCAACATCCTTTCATTATACAAACCTTCAACAAAAGTTATAGAAATAACATGCTTCAATGTAATAAAGGCTCTATATAACAAACACAAACATCAAACTCATTCTAGAGCACTTAGGCAAGAGAAAGAAATAAAAGGCATACACACAGGAACAGAGAAGGTAAATTATCCTATTTGCAGATGACATTATTATATAGGTTTATTTTTAAGTAGAAAGACCTAAAGGCTCTACTAAAAGACTATTAGAATTGATAAACTAATTCAGTAAGTTGCGAGGTACAAAATCAATACATAAGTATCAGTGGTGTTCTTATATAACAAGAAGGAGATTGCTGAGAAAGAAGTCATGAAAGTAATCCCACTTAACAATAGTTACAAAAAATAAAATATCTAGCAGTAAATTTAACAAAGAAAGTAAAAGGCATCTACAATGAAAGCTAAGAAACACTGATAAAAGTAATTGAAGAGGATACATACACAAAGAATAGAAAAAATCTCCCATGTCCATGAATTGGAAAAATTAATATCACTAAAATATTCAAACTACCTAAAATTATTTAAAGATTCAATGCATTGTTATCAAAATACCAATGTCATTCCTCACAGAACTAGAAAAAGATTTCTAAAATTTATATGGAGCCATGAATAGCCAAAACCATCTTAAGCAAAAAGAACAAAGCAGACAATATTACACTACGTGACTTCAAAGCATACTACAAATCTGTGGTAATAAAAGATAGCATGGTATTAGCATTAGAACAGAGATATAGACCATTGGAACAGACTTAGTTCCTAGAAATACCCCATGCATCTACAGTCAACTGATTTTTGACAAAGGTGTTTATAGCACACATTGGACAGTCTTTCCAATAAATGGTACTGGGAAAATTGGATACTCACATGAAGAAGAATGATGCTAGACCCCTGTCTCTCACCAGTTACAAACATCAACTTACAGTGGATTAAAGACTTAAATGTGAAACCAGTAGCTATGAGAGTATAAGAATAAAATATAGAGAAATGCCGCAGGACATTGGAATGAGCAAGGACATTGGAAAGACAAGACCCCAAAGCACAGGAATCAAATCCAAAACAGACAAATGGGATTATATCAAACCAAAAAGCTTCTTCAAAGGTAAAAAAAAAAATTTAAAAAGTCAGAGTGAGGAGACAACCAACAGATTGGGAGAAAATATTTGCAAACATTGTATCTGATGAGGGAAAGATATCTAGAATACATAAAATACTTAAATAACTCAATAGATAAAGAACAAATAACCCAGTCAAAAGATAGACAAGCTGGGCGCGGTGGCACACGCTTGTAATCCCAGTACTTTGGGAGGCGGAGACCAGAGGATCCGGGTTTGTGGCCAGCCTCTGTTCTCTCTCTCTCTCTCTCTCTCTCTCTCTCTCTCTCTCCCTGTCTCTCTCT
>PVJS01002457.1:0-84386 GCA_004027185.1 Glis glis | reverse complement strand
TCAGTTCCAAGAGCAGGAGGCCGAGAAGATCGAGCTCTTCGGAGAAAGGCGGAGCCGGCGGCTGAGGATCTCAGGCGAGAGCAGATGCGCTTTCCTCGGAACGAGTCGCGCACACTCTACGTGGCTTCTCCCTCTTTATCTAAGTCCGCACCTATCAGAATCCTGCTGCCTACATTCAGGGCAGGGCTTTCTTTTTAATCTGCTGTTACACACCCAAAATCACATAATCTTGGGTGTGTCATGATCAGGTCAAGTTGACAACTTAGATTAACTATCACAGTTAGTAATTGTTTTAATGATGAAATTATTGTTGTTTTAGTGGTAAGTGATAGAATACACTCCATTAAGGTGAAAAAAAATACATTTATTAAGTGGCATTGTTAGTTCATAAAATTGCTGGAAGAGTTGGAACAAAGTCAAGTCTAACACCATAGGATGAGAAAGCTGCCACCTTTTGCAAACTCATCAGAAACCACACTTCCTGTGCTATTTTCTTTCTTTTTTCTTTTTTCTTTGTTCTTTGCAGTACTGGGGATTGAACCTAGGGACATTCTACCTCTGAGCTACACCCCTAGACCTATTTTTTATTCTTTATTTTGAAACAGGGTCTCACTAAGTTGCAGAGGGCCTCACTAAACAGCTGAGGCTGGCCATGAACCTGTCATCCTCCTGTCTCAGCCTCCCAAGTACTAGGATTACAAGCCACCATGCCCGGCTTCTTCAGCTCTTTTCATGCTGGTCTGCTCTCAGCCTGTTTTCTCCTGAGATTCCCCACTGAATAAAAGTATCGAGTGGGTGTTCTTTATTACCAGAAACTCAGTCGTTCACATGTTTGCATTCTAATTGCCAGGGAATTTGGGGAATACAATTTTGCTTTTTGAAGTTTGACCTTGGAATGTGGAGCTATTTAATGTGCAAAAATAATAAATCTAGGGAACATGTTCAAAACGTCTTTGGGAATTCTGATATTTACTCCAAATACATTATATTTTATGCTTGTAAGACCCTATTTTCCTAAAGATAAAGAAAAATTGGCTCTGAGAAATTAAGAAATATGTCAAAGAACACACAGCTAGAAATGATTGGGATGAGATTGGAATTTAGGTCTGTTTATCTCAAAAGTATAATTTTTGTTATCTCCTAGTCCATGGATGACTTAAACATTATACCAGGACACAATTTTGTGTGAATATCCTGAGCATCTTCATTCTGAACTTAAATAATGATAGTTCTTTTAGTTTTTCATCTATAACTCTTTTTTAAGAAAAAGATGGTTTCTTAATTAAGAATACCTGGATGATGAATATTGTGGATATTTCTTGCATTCTAATGGTAAGAGTTCTATCAACTCAACAGAACATAGGTATACTAATTTTCAAGCCCAAATTGGAACTCAATTATGGCTGTTTTATTTATCTTCACTACTAAAGATTTTATTTGGTTGATTTCCTATATAATTGGAGATATAATAAAAATTCACCTTGTTACATTACTAGGATCCCAGAATTTCTTCTCAATTTTAATTCCAGAATTGCAAAAACAGACTTTGTATCTTCTTCTAATGACAATAAAACTGTATTCAGACCCATTACTCATGAAACTATTTTGTTTAATATGAGTGAGTGGCATCCCAAGCATATTCTATCACATTAATAATATTCCTATTATTAAATTGATTGGAAAAAATCTACTCAAAATATATACTTCAAACTTCCTCACATGGGCCATTGTGAAATATCCATGCATTAAATAATCTTGGTATTTGTCTAACAACAACTCTTTTCTGCAGAGTTTGGTTATCAGATAACTCCATATTAGGTGAAGTAAAATATAAAAAGGAAAATGGAATGGGCCTTTCACTTTGGGGATAGTCTTGCATTTTATCTATTTTATATTGTGTGATGTCTAGAAAGAAAAGCAAGGAACCAGACTTAAAGTCAGAAGACAATTTGTTTCATAGTCATGCCACAGATGTGACTTTGAATAAGTTGCTTAATATGTATAGGTTTTCTTGTACAATAAATGGGTGAGATAAAACTATTTTCATTGTGAAGTTGGAAAAAAAGTGATTGTGCATGTGAGAATAGTTTCTGGAGTACAGAACAAAATTTAGAATAGAACTGTGTGCTTCTGCAATTTTCTATATCATCAAGTTTTTCTGTTCTACTGGATCTTGAGAAAGAAAAGGGAAAAAAGGAAGGAAGGGAGGGAGAAAGGAAGGAAAAAAGATTACACAATAGGAAAAATTTTGTAGGAATTTCAAAGGTTTGCCTTAGCCTCTCCTTAATCAAAATTTGACTGTTTAGTGCCCCATCTTTCCCTGATTAATTAGTTAATTAATCCATGATGAGGTATTAATGGGCATTAATATTACCTTTCTTAGGTAGCTAGCTAGCATATTAAAATTACTGGGCTTTAACTATTTCTTTAAAAAAGTTTTCAACTTATCTGCAAAGTAGAAGTATCTGAGCAATGTCCAAAAAATCTCTATGCCCAGGTTGCACCCCATAACAATTAAATCAGGTTTCACTATTGTTTTATTGTCCTGGTGATTCTAAGCCGTGACAAAGTTTGGGAAGCACTGCTGTAACCTAAACGAGTGAGAATTTTGATTATCAAAGAAAAGTCAATGGTATATGTCTCTATTTTCTTCAAGAAATCTGAACTCTTCAACCTATTCTTGGTTCTCAAATAGGAGCCAGTCTCCCTCTTCTAGAAAGCACCGCTCAAATATAGCATATAGCCTATATAGGATTAAATAAGACTCTAGGGGTACATTCATTCAGCTCCTGCCTTTGGGCCTCACTTCCTTTTTTTTAATTTATTGGTGCATTGTAACCATACATCTTGATTAGTTTTAGGGTAGTAGATGGATACATGCACACATTGCTCAATTAGCCCTCCCCCAATTCCCACCCATTCCCTCCTCCTTCCTCCTTCTCATGCTCAGTATAGTAGTTGACTTTGATATATTTGTGTATGTACATCCTGTGCATTAGCGTGTTTCCCTCTTCCCCCTCCCATATAACTCAGTTAGGTCGCCTTCTTTACTCATCTAAGGTTTTCTCCATCTTTGTCTGGAGTCCTTCCTATGCTTTATTCTCCCTAGCTTCCGCATATTAGGGAGATCATCCAACTTTTCACTTTTTGTGACTGACTAATGTCACTTAGCATAATGTTCTCTAATTCCATCCATTTCCCTGCAAATGACATAATTTTGTTCTTTATGGCTGTGTAAAATTCCATTGTGTACATATCCCATAATTTTGTAATCCATTCATCTGTTGATAGACATCTTGGCTGGTGCCATAGTTTGGCAATAGTGAATTGTGCAGTTATAAACATAGATACACATGCATTAGTCTGATAATTTGGTTTCCATTCTTTTGGGCAGATATCTAGAAGTGATATTTCTGGGTCATATGATAGGTTCATTCCCATTCTTCTGACGATCCTCCACACTGTTTTCCAAAGTGGTTGCACTAATTTGCAATCCCACCAATAGTGTATTAGAGTTCCTACTTCTCCACATCCTCGCCAGCATTTGTTATTGTTTGTGTTTTTAAGATTGACATTCTAATTGGGGTTAAGTGAAATCTCAAGGTAGTTTTGATTTGCATCTCTCTGATTGTTAATGATGTTGAACATTTTTTCATACATTTATTGGCCATTTGTATTTCTTCTTTTGTGAGGTGTCTATTTAGTTCAATTGGTCATTTTTTGATTGGGTTGTTTTTTTTTAGCTGCGAGTTTCTTGAGTTCTCTGTATATTCTAGATATTAGTCCTCTATCAGAGGAGTAGCTGGCAAAAATCTTCTCCCATTCTGTAGGCTCTCTGTTGAGGTTCTTGATAGTTTCCTTTGCTACACAGAAGCTCTTCAGTTTAATGCAATCCTACATATTGATCCTCATTTTAACTTCTTGTGCCTTTGGGTTTTGTTGAGGAAGTTTTTGCCTGTGCCTATGTGTTGAAGAGTTGGACTTATGCCCTCTTCAAGTAGCTGCAAGATCTCTAGTCTAATTTCCAGGTCTTTGATCCATCTTGAATTGACTCTTATGCAGGGTGAGAAAGTGAGGTTATTTCCATTTATCTGCATGTGGTTCACCAGTTTTGCCAACAACATTTGTTGAAGAGGCTATCTTTTTTCCAGTGTATGTTTTTGACTCCTTTGTAAAAAACCAATTGGCTGTAAGTGTGCGGATTTGTTTCTGAGTCTTCTAATCTGCTCCATTGGTCTATGTGTCTGCTTTTCTGCCAATACCATTCTGTTTTTATTACTATGGCTCTGTAGTGTAGTTTGAAGTCAAGGTATTGTGATGCCTCCTGCATGGTTCTTGTTAATGAGAGCTTCTTTGGCTATTCTGGGTTTTTTTGTTGTTCCAAATTAATTTAATGACTGATTTTTCTATGTTTGTGAAGAATGGCCTTGGTAACTTAATGCATATTGCATTGAATCTGTAGTTCACCTTTGGAAGAATGGCCATTTTGATGTTATTTATTCTGCCTATCCAAGTGTATGGGAGGTCCTTCCATCTGCTAAGATCTTCAATTTCTTTTTTCAATGTTTTATAATTTTCCTTGTAGAGATCTCTTATCTCCTTCACTTCCTATGGGCTTCTGAGAATGGAGGGTCCTTCTTCCAACCAGCCCCTGTTGATAGCCATCTTTTCAAGCCGTGTGCAAACAGTACTTATATTAGGATGTCTTCATTCCCTATCACAATTGATCTTACCTTATTTTATGCTCCCATTAATCTTTTTCTTGTCCCTCATTTATCAGAGTCTGGTGCCCATCACTAATTTGGATAGGTCACCTTCTCTAAACTGTGATTTAATCATCTGTTAAATGAGGGGGCTGGCACTTAAAGTTACAAGATTCTCTGCTCTTTTCCGATTCTAAACTGCTCCAGATTCTTTGTATTCTGCACTCTCTCCTAGGAAAGGAGATTTTGTCATCACTGTGCATCTTGACTTCTCACAACACATTGATTTTCAGGTGATAATTGCTTTCAGTTCCTGAGCTGTCAGGAGTAGAAAAATTCCACATATATTGCTTCTTTTTATTAAAAATAACAATAATAATTGTAATAATATTAATGAATACTGACATAATATATAATATTTTCATTACTATATGTGCTCACATGCACATATACAAATAAAGAGATATAAATATAAACCCATACAATATGTATTTCTTATGTATACACACCACTTGGCAATTGATGTGTGTGAGAGTGTGTATGTATATTTATCATATATGTACACCATATATATATACCATATACCACTTAGCAATCCACACAGAATTTTTACATGTGTTTTCATTTTACTCCTCTCAATAACTTAAAGTTAGGTAAAAACTTTGGTAAGCATTGTACTATCTTGACAAAATCAAACTAGGATTTAAAAACATCAAATGATTTGCCCACAGCCTAATATTATTAATGTGGAAGGGCTATGTCTAGAATGGATATCTTCTGCTTCCTTGGTTCAGGATTCTTTTTTTAATCCACTAGAGATGCCTCCATATTTACACAACACCCGTAAGAGTATCAATGAGACGTCACACGCTGTTCTTGACTATACTCCATATTGTCTATAGAGTTTTCTGGCTCTGCCTACTTGTGACCAGCAAGAAAAAACTAAAGTCATTTGCTATCTTTGTGACCTCCATTTAGTGATGAATATCTCAACCAGGGGAAATGTCCTTCAGTTTTGTTTTGTTTTGCTTTTTTCTAGCAAATCAAGCATATCTGACACCAACTATTCTTCTCTGTCAGGCATTTTACAGACTTGTGCCTTGGGAATCTAAATTCTGTCATTTCTCAACAGTCTCCCAGCAGGGCACTTTATTTTCAAATCAACAGTAATGTAGATGTTTTCAAATAGGTGAGTGAGTAGATGCTGCTAAGAGATGACTGACCCCTTGAACATCCTGTCACACTAGAGTGGCTTGTTAGTTTTATAATGTGATCCCATATTTACCATTGCTATTCAACACAGGAGGGCCCTGAGGCCTCAGGAGTTAAAAGCACAGTCATAAGATCATAAATAGTAAAGTCAGGACACTTACTAATATATTTGGGTAGAACCAATCCAATCCCACCCCATTCAAATGATGAAGAAGAATATTTTCCCCTGACTTTGCCTCTTCTAGTCTTAGAGCTAAGTCTTTCCAAGCAAAGATCTGGGCAGCTCTATATTCAAACAAAACCCAAAATTATGTCCGAATCAAGAAACTTAGGGGGCAGCTAGTGTTTTTCATAACCTTACATGTCGTTTTTGTATATTTACTATTTTTATTTTGCAAGCATTAATTTGGACAGACAGCAGGTATAAGTGGATAGGCATTATCTAAATGTTTATCTTTAAATATAGGTAAGAATAAGGTGGATAGGTTTAAGTATAAAGGAGTTGGATGAGGAAGCCTGTGGTGGTGGAACAATTCTATATCCGGATTGTGCTGGTGATGGTTACATGAATATACCTGTGATGAAATTGCTTAGAACTACACACATACACAGACACAAACACACTCTCAAATGAGTACATGTAAAACTGGTGAAATCTGATGACTGAAGTCAATGAATTATACCAGTATCAATTTCCTTGGTTGACATTATAGTATAGTTACACACAATGGTACCACTGGGTGAACTTGTGAAGAATACACAGAAACTTCCTCTACAATTTTTTCCAAATTCCTGGGAATCCATAATTATGCAAATTTAAAGCTCTAAACATTGATAATGGACTGAATTTTCCAATATAAACAAGTAAACTGGATTGTTCTTTAGAAGTCAACTTTTTGCAGTGCAACTTTCTGAGAAGCAACCATGAGATGGATCTTGGTGTCATTAGGAGAATGGTGTATCCTTCCTGTCATTAGGAGAATGGTGTTGATCTGTAGAGAAATGAGTTTTCTGCTTAAAACCTACTCTGAGTGTTTTTCCACCTCTACTCAATAGCACAAAGCATTGAGACCAAACTGTCTGGGTTCAAATCCAGGCTGGGCTGCTTACAAGCTATGTAAATTCCCAGAATTTACCTTGCTTCTCTGTACCTCAATTTTTTCACCCATAAAGTGGGGTTATAAATGTATCTGTCTTACAGAGTTCGGTGTGCTGTAAATATATGCAGAATACTTAAAGGAATCATGAGTATGTATTCAATGAAAGTTGGCTGTGATTGCCATGGAGTTAACTGTGTTCCACGGAGTAAAGTGAATATTGTAGCATTTTGTGTTGACTGGAAGGAATTATGCTGAGTGTTCAAGGAGCTTTTTTCTAAATTTACTGAAATCAAGCAGATCCTTGATTCTACATAGTCCTTGTAAGACACTTTGAGCTAAGACCTATCAGGAGGTGGAGCACATATTAGAATTTGAGAGGTATCCAATGGCACTTGGACCAGGCTTTCATGTTTCACAGGATTCCTGCTAAATTTACTCCTTTTTCTTAGTTAAAGCATTCAAGTCTCCTTTAGGAGGAAATATAACACATTAAACCTTGTTTTCATTTCCAGGAGGATAATGAATAGTCATAAAATGCACAGATAAATGTACTCAAATTATTACATTATATATCTCTATATAAAGGATGTTGTTATAAAAGTTTTAATAATCATGAAATAGTCTTCCATTTGTTCATGCTATAGTTTAATATGATATTGGAAAGAAGCACTGATTGATAAATAAAAGTAATAGAAATTTTAAAAATTTGCCTGAAAAAGAGATCCAGCAGGGGAGAGAGGTCTCAATTTACTATAGTGCTCTGGAACATTGCTAGACATCCACATGTGTTACAAGGAGAATGCAGATTTAAAAGCGAATGGGCCTTTCTTGGTGGTAATAACATTTTTGGTGCAAAGGAACTGGTTTGTGACTCAAGTAACCTTTTTCAAACTCTCCCTCTGTTGCCAACCTATTAATACATCATCCTTAGGCAAACTATTTGACATCTTTATGACTCAGGATTATTATCTGTGTAATGGGAGCAATAATATCTAATCTACCTAGCAGAGCTTATTGTGAAATTCTAATGAAACATTCAATGCAAATATGGTGGACTATTTCTTTAAACTGGAATTTCTTTAATCATTCAAACAAGTTTTCCCTACATATAAAATCATAGTTACTTCCTTACCATGTGTAGGGACCCTATGAATTTGTTTTCTTTAGAAGAGGCTTTAAAGATCTGTCTTGAGTGATAATTGTCTTATATTTGCAAGTGGTGATCTCAAGACATTAGTATCCACTCGTATCTCCCAAATATATAAAAGAAAGATTTTATTTTGTAACCTCTTTGATTTTTTTTCTATGAACAAGACAAATAATGTTTGTTCCTATTTTACAGAGAGGGAAACCAGCACAGATGAAGTAAGTTATTCATAATTATATAAGTGATCATTTGTTGACTTTGATTTTAATCAGTCTGGCTACAAATCTTACCTTCCCACTGTTCTTTAAAAAATTCCATGATGTAGCTTGTATCAGAGTCTCATAATTACTTGAGTTATCACAAATAAAATAATGGTATCCTCAGCCAGAGTGGTACATATAAATATTCCAAATATTATAATTACCAGGCATGGGACATAAAATAAAAATTGTACATGATAAAAATTTAAATAAAGGAAAAAATCAATTATGTCACAAACTTTAAAAAGAATCATGTAGGGAGACACTTTCCTGACTATAGTATCAGAATAATATCATCAGTAATAAGATATATCAATATCACATACACTGAGAAAAAGATCACAAGATTACTTTTTAGTATTCTTGCCAGAAATGTACATTCTCAGTCTAATCATGAAAAAAATCACATAAATATTGAGGACATTCTGCAAAATAACTGACTATTACTCTTCAGAAATGTCAGGACATGAAAGACCAAGAAAGATTGACAAACTGTCACAGACAGGAAGAAACTGAGAATATATAAAAACTAAATGAAGGGCGTGGTGGCGCATGCTTGTAATCCCAGTACTTGGGAGGCTGAGACTGGAGGATCTGGGTTCGCGGCCAGCCTCAGCTACTTAGTGAGGCCCTCTACAACTTAGTGAGACCCTGTTTCAAAATAAAGAATAAAAAATAGGGCTGGGGGTGTAGCTCGGAGGTAAAATGCCCCTGGGTTCAATCCCCGGTACCGCAAAAAAAAAAAAAAAACACTAAATGAAATGTTGAATCCTGGATTGGATCCTATAACATAAAAAGGGACAATAATAAAAAATAAACTTTAAAAATTTGAGTAAGAGCTGTAGTTTTGTTAATGGTATTATACCAATGTTAATTTTCTACTTTTGATAATCGTGCCATTGATATTACTAAGAAAGTTACAAATACAAATACACTTCTGCATAAGTATATTGCCCTGAATATTGTTATTTAAAATTCAGTATTTTCAGGTTTCATTATTTTTTCTGAGATAAATTTACACATAGTGAATATGAACACCTTCAGTATACCCAGAATTGATTTGGCATCCATTGGGCTTTTAATTTTTATGCACAATATTTTTCGTTTCTAAAAAGTGTTTTATTATTTTATTATTTTTATTATTTAAGTATTTTATTATTTTAAACTTAGTTTTAAATATTTTTATAAATATTACTTCAAAATAATTTTACATGTAAACCAAAGTTGCAAAAGTAGCAGAGGGTTCCCATATACCCTTCACTCTACTTCCGCTAATGTTAACATATTAACAATGATTTGGGGGCATGATTAGATCATGAGGGTAGAGCTTTCATGAATGGGATTAGTGGCCTTATAAAAGAGGCCTCAGAGACACCTCTGTCTTTTCCACCACATGAGGACACAACAAAAAGATGATTGCCTATGTACCAGGAGGAAGGCCCTCACCAGACTTCTGCACCTTGATCTTGCATTTCCCAGCCTCTTGAACTGTGACAAATAAATTACTGTCGTTTACAAAATACCCATTTTATAGTATGTTGTTCTAGTAGCTCAAATGGACTATGCAAGGATTTAACAAAGAAAAAAAATTATAAGCCATTGTGAATCTTAATGAAACTTTAGAAAACCAAAGAACAAGAGCAGATTGTAAAAGCTAGAGGTTAAACAAAACAAGAAATTGATTACCTTCAAAAAGGACTGATGAATAGACTGAGAGCTGATTTTCTAATAATCAGAGTGAATGTCAGATAATATTTTCTAGAAATATTTAATTGACAAATATAGTATATACTCAAGGTGTATGATGTGATGATTTGATGTGCATATACATTGTCAGTGATCCCACAATCAAGTAAACTAACACATCTATCACCCCATAGTTACCACTTTTTGTCTTTAGGGTTAGAACACTCAAAGCTTCTTATCAAGTTTGATGAAAACAATTCACTATTATTAACCACAGTCATTATACTGTAATGAGGTCTCTAGAATTTGCTCATCCTAAAAGTGAATATTTGTATCCTTTGATCATCATCTCTTCATTTCTCCCACCTCTAAAAACATCTATTCTTTCCTTCTAAAAATGTGACTTTTTTAGATTCCACATAACTATCACTAAAGAGTAAACTATCCCAAACTGTAATGACTTAAAAGAAAACAATATTTGATTATATCATATATTTTGGTGGGTGAGATATAAGAATTAATATCACACAGCTTTTGTGGGTTAGTTATAATGAAAATTTGCTCCTAGTGATACCAAAAGAAGTCTGTCAACGGTATTTTTCTTGTCTGGGCAAGTGTGTAGGATCCAAATGATTCCTCTCACACTCTTGGTTTTTTTTGGGGGGGTAGGATAGGAGTGGAACTGGAAGCATGAGCTCAGCTAGACTGCACATCTCTCCATATTGTCCCTGCCCCATCTGTGGATCTCTCTGCAAGGCAACCATATGTCTTTCATGTCATCTTAGGGCTCTCAGAGACTACAACAGAAGCTTCCTATTGTCTTAAATGCCTATAATTTGCATTATATCATTTTTTTCTTTATTGTACTGAACATAGCTGTCACAGGGTAGCACAGATTCAAGGAAGAAAATAAACTCCACCTCTGCATAGGAGAAATAGGAGATAATTTGCAGCTCTCATTATTCTACCACAGATTCAAGGCAGAAGCACTGTCATTCCAGATGGAATGTTGGAGCTGGACAAAGGAATCATAAACAACAAAAACAACAACAACAACAAAATTTGATAATATCTGGATAAATCTAGATGAATATCCACAATATGAAGCAATAATAGTGTTATCAAGTACATTTAAAAAAGAAAAGTAAAATATGCAACAAAAACAAAATATATGTTGGGAGAGGATGAAAAGACTAAAAGCATTCTGAAAGTCTTTGTATTATTCAAAAAAGAAGAAGATGTTGAGTAATTGCAGGTTTTTAGTGAAGTATGTATACCAATTTTTCAGGGTAATTCCTAAAATACTAGAAAGGATTTATATAGTTTATAACTAGTACAAGAAAATAAAAGGAATGAGGAGATTCCCAAAAGGGGGTGGGGGAGAGAACATAGCCGAGATGGGAAAATACAAAGCAGAAAGTAAGATGAAAAAATAAATCCAACTTTATCAGTAACTATAATAAATGTAAATGGATTAGTTCTGATACTTTCAGAAATCTAACTATATACTGTTCACAAGAAACACAACTAACAAACACATAATAAAATGATTAAGTATAAACAAATATAAGTTTACTTGTAAAGGCAACATGTAGATATAATGTATATTTTATTTAAAAGGATACAATTTATTTTAATAATCAATATAAAATTTATAGTAAAATCCTAATAAGAAGCATAAATAATTATGAGTCTAATATAAATTTTGTTTATTTTTCCTAGAAATGTTGGCTAGCAAACTTTTTTTATTGGTGCATTGTAATCATACATCTTGACGAAGTTCAGGATGATAGAGGCATACATGCACACATCACTCATTGAGCCCTCCCCCAGCTCCCACCCTATATCCCTCTCCCTTCCTCCCTGTGCTCAGCACAGTGATTGAGTTTGATGACTTTGATAAGTTTGTGTATGTACATCATGTCCATTGAGGTGTTTTCCTCTTCCCCACTCCCTTCTCTCTCAGTTAGGTCCCCTTCTTCACTCATCTAAGGTTTCTCTGCCTTTGTCTGGAGTCTCTCCTATGTCCCATTTTCTCCCTAGCTTCCGCATATTAGAGAGAACATCCAACTTTTCACATTTTGTGACTGACTAATCTCACTTAGCATAATGTTCTCCAATTCCATCCATTTTCCTACAAATGACATAATTTTGTTCTTCTTTATGGCTGAGTAAAATTCCATTGCGTACATATCCTATAGTTTTGTAATCCATTCATCTGTTGATGGACATCTTAGCTAGTTCCATAGTTTGGCAATTGTGAATTGTGCAGCTATAAACATAGATATGCATGCATTACTCTGGTAGTTTGGTTTCCATTCCTTTGGGTAGATACCCAGGAGTGGTATAGCTGGGTCATATGGTAGGTTCATTCCCATTCTTCTGACGATCCTCCACACTGTTTTCCAAAGTGGTTGCACTAATTTGCAATCCCACCAACAGTGTATTAGAGTTCCTACTTCTCCACATCCTCGCCAACATTTATTATTGTTTGTGTTTTTAATGATTGCCATTCTAACTGGGGTTAGGTGAAATTTCAGAGTAGTTTTGATTTGCATCTCTCTGATTGCTAATGATGCTGAACATTTTTTCATACATTTATTGGCCATTTGTATTTCTTCTTTTGTGAAGTACCTATTTAGTTCACTTGCCCATTTTTTGATTGGGTTGTTTGTGTTTTTAGTGATGAGTTTCTTGAGTTCTTTGTATATTCTAGATATTAATTCTCTATCAGAGTTGTAGCTGGCAAAAATCTTCTCCCATTCTGTAGGCTTTCTGTTGAGGTTCTTGATAGTTTCCTTTGATGCGCAGAAGTTCTTCAGTTTAACACAATCCCATATATTGATCCTCATTTTAATGTATTGTGCCTTCGGGGCCTTGTTGAGGAAGTTTTACCCATGCCCATGTGTTGAAGTGTTGGTTCCTATGCCCTCTTCAAGTAGCTGCAAGGTCTCTGGTCTAATTTCCAGATCTTTGTTCCATCTTGAATTGACCTTTATGCAGGGTGAGAAAGTGGGGTTTATTTCCATTTTTCAACATAGGAATAACCGGTTTTGCCAACAACATTCGTTGAAGAGGCTGTCTTTTTTCCAATGTAGTTTTTTTTCCCTTTTGTTAAAAGTCAATTCACTGTAAGTGTGCGGGTATGTTCCTGAGTCTTCTATTTTGCTCCATTAGTCGATGTGTCTGCTTTTGTGCCAATACCATGCTGTTTTTATTACTATGGCTCTGTAGCATAGTTTGAATTCAGGTATTGTGATGCCTCCTGCATGGTTCTTGCTGTTGAGAACTACTTTGGCTATTCTGGGTTTTTTTTTTTGTTCCAAATTAATTTAAGGTTTGATTTTTCTATATCTGTGATGAATGACCTTGATATTTTAATGAGTATTGCATTGAATCTGTAGATCACTTTTGGAAGAATGGACATTTTGATGATATTTATTCTGCCTAGCCAAGAGCATGGGAGGTACTTCCATCTGCTAAGATCTTCAATTTCTTTTTTCAATGTTTTATAATTTTCTTTGTAGAGGTCTTTTACCTCCTTTGTTAGATTTATTCCTAAGTATTTTATTGTTTTGAGGGATATTGTGAGTGGAAATGTTTTCTGGACTTCTTTTCTAGTGGATTTATTTTTGGATACAGAAAAAGCTTCTGATTTTTTAAGACTGTTTTTGTATCTGGACACTTCGCTGAATTTGTTGATTAGTTCTAAAAGCCTTTTGTTTGATTTTATTGAGTCTTCTAAGTATAATATCATAAAATCTGCAAATAGAGACAGTTTCAGTTCTTTTCCTGTATGCACTCCTTTGATTTTCTTCTCTTACCTTATTGTTCTGGCTGCAGTCTCAAGTACTATATTGAAAAGGAATGGTGATAATGGACATCCTTGTCTTTTTCCTGTTTTTAAGGGTAACTCTTGTCATTTTCCCCCATGCAATATGATGATGGCTGTGGGCCTATTGTATATTGCCTTTATGATGTTGAGGTATTTTCCTTCTATTCCAATTCTCTGCAGTGTTTTTAGCATGAATGTGTGTTGGATTTTGTCGAATGCTTTTTTAGCGTCTATTTAAATGATCATGTGATTTTTGTTTTTGGTTCTGTTTATGTGGTAAATTACATGGATTGTTTTTTGTATGTTAAACCAGACTTGCATTCCTGGGATGAACCCGACTTGGTCATGCCGTATAATTTTCTTGATGTGGTTTTGAATGTGTGTTGCTAATATTTTGTTTAGAAGTTCTGTATCTAAATTCATCAACAATATTTTTCTGTAGTTTTATTTTCTTGAGCTGTCTTTATTCAGTTTGGATATTAATGTGATGTTGGCTTCATAGAATGTATTTGGGAAGAGTCCCCTTTCTTTATAGTTCATGGAATAGATTAAGACTTTTCTCTCATAAAAAGGTGATAGAGAAAAATAGGAAACAAAAAGGACTTCAAATAAATGAGGAGAGAAAAGAGTAGAATAGTGGATGCGTATTATGGGAGGAAGTGGGGGGGTTAAAGGACGACTCATTGTAAATAATGCTATGTCCATATATGAAGGTATTACTACAATCTCACTAACATGTAAGGGAAGGAGGAGGGGAAAGTGGGATGAGATGCAAAGGGAAATATACCAAACACTGTGTGCATGTATGTTTGTATTACTTTGAATCTCACTATCATGTATAATTACAATGCACCAATACAAGTATTTAAAAATACCTAAATAATTGGAGAGCATCGTATTTTTAAAATGAAAGTCTCAGTACTATAAAGGTACCATTCTCTCCAATTGATTTATAAATTTAGTATGTTCTCTACAAAACAACCGAGAGATTTGTTCTTGTTTATCCTCCCAGGTGATCCTAAAGGTTAAATGAAAATTGAAGGGCCAGGAAGAACCAAAGAACTCCTGAAAAAGAAGGAAAGGATAATGGTTCAGAAAGTTATCCTTCCAAATATCATAATTAATAATACCTTAGTAATCATAATATGCTATGATCACAAAGAAAGGCAAGCAAAAAGAAAAGATAAAATAAGAAAGTGAATGTAAGGAAGGAAGGAAGGAAAGAAGAAAGGAGACAACAACAAACCATAGGTGTCCACTTGCAGGCCACCGCAGGTAGAAACTTGGTCTGTAACTGTCAGGCAACAAGAGGCATCAGGGGAGGACCTCATGCTGGGGGTTGAAAGGATCCAGGGGCTCCAAATCATCCTTCAGTCAACTACCTGACTGAAGATGGGACCAGGGAATATTGTGAGTTACTGGATACACTCCTCCAAACCCACTCCCTAATGCTTAAGGCCTCATCACCTGTCAGGAACCAGTGAGTAAAACAGGCACTCTCCTAGATGTTTACAAACAGAGCAGCACAATTCACAATAGCCAAGTTATGGAACCAACCCAGGTGTCCATCAACAGATGAATGGATAAAGAAAATGTGGTATATACACACAGTAGAATTTTACTTAGCCACAAAGAAGAATAAAACTATGTTATTTTCAGGAAAATTGATGGAACTAGAGAATATTATGCTAAGTGAAATCAGCCAGTCTCAGAAGATCAAGGGTTGTGCTGTATGTACAATTGCAATGCACTAATAATTTTTAAAAGTGAAAAAAGAGAGGTAATTTAATGCAAGGATATGCTTATAAAGATGTTGGAAAGATTGAAAGGGTGCACTTCTGCAGTTGTTATTCCCACCCCACACAACCGAAACAAGAAAAAACAAAACAACAAAAATTTTGCTTGTTCCAAAGCATTGCCCATCATAGTAAATGGCACTTGATTATCCAGGTGCTCCAGCCAAAATTGTAAGTCATCCTTGCCTCCTTTCTTTCTATCATGCCTCATATCATATTTACCAACAAAATCCTGTTGGTTCTACCATTAAAATTTGTCCAGAATACAAAGAATTCTTAGGACATCCTCTGCTACCATCCTTCCCTGATCTATGACTTTGCCTTGCAAACTGCATTCCCTGCTTCTGCCCCTGCCCTCTTATGATGAGTCCTAAACCCAGCAGCCAGAGAGACTATGGTGAATATTATGGTGTCTACTGGATACTTCCAATCCTCCCTCCAGAATGTGATAGGGTTGTCTTTACCCACCTCCTCAAAGCCAAAATGGCCATGGCATTTATGTTGGGCAATAGAATGGGAATGGGAATGGGAGAAATGAGATCACTTCCAGAGGAATGGACCCCAATGACTCAAAGACCTCCCAGCAGGCCCCTCTTTTAAAGGTTCCACCATGTCCTAGTGGTGCCATGTTGGGAACTAAAACTATAACACATGGGCCTTTGGGGGACACTTCAGATCTAAACTATAGAATATGCTATAAAAGCAAACATGAAAATTACAGAAATTTCACATACTCTGATTCCATTTATGCATGCTACAAAAACATTTATATGATGTAACCTATACATTGTTTAAACAACTAACTGAGAAAAGTGGTTAATTTTGATGGGGAAGAAATTGGGATGATATCTGGGAGGAGCAGACAGGAAATTTCAAAGACAATATTTTAGTTTATTCTTTTTCCCCTTTAAAATGGGTACCTAGATATGGGTTTCTTTTGTTGCATTTTTTTTTACTTTACACACTTTAAAAATTATTCTTTTAAGCCATGCGTGGTGGCACATGCCTGTAATCCCAGTACTTGGGGAGGCCGATGCAGGAGGATCGCAGGTTCAAGGGCAGCCTCAGCAATTTATCAAGACCCTGTTTCAATACAAAGAATTAAAAAAGGCTGGAGGTATAATGCCTCAGAGGTAGAATGTCCTGGGTTCAATCCCCAGTACAAAAAAGAAAGAAGAAAGAAGTAAGAAAGAAAGAAGGGAGGGAGGGAGGGAGGGAGGGAGGAAGGAAGGAAGGAAGGAAGGAAGGAAGGAAGGAAGGATGGAAATTATTCTTTCTTATCTACTCTACATATAAAACATTTAAAAATATCTTTGCAAGAAAGCCTTTAGAGAATCCCACAATTATTTGCCATGATGACAAACAGAGAGCCTTTGATTCTCCACTTGTTTCATATCTCTTTCTCCTTGGGCAACTTGAAACTGTGCCACTCAGCATCATAAACTGCAAGTAAAGGCCTTTTGAGAAAGGTAACAAATCAGAAATGCAAAATGCCATCACTGATTAATTTATGAAAACGAAGTTTTCAGCCTACAAGAACCAGGGGCAAAACAAAACAATAACTCACCAGGGGGCTGTGCGCCCTGAAGTGTGGCGCTTGGCCATGTGTAACTATTTATCACTTTGGGTCTAAAATCTGAATGCTATCAATCATGCTGTTTGCCAAGGCGCCAACTGAATATAAATTGGCCTTTCTGGGCATCAACAGGCCTCCTTCTGCCAAGTGATTTGATAGTTCTTTTATTTTAAAACACTTAGGATGGATTATAGAATAAAAGCACACACTTCGGAGCCGTTTAGAAAAATCAATTCAAGCCACACTTAAGGACAAAGAAAAATCCTTCTGTTCTTTCTGGTGACATATCTTACTCAATAGAACCGTCCCAAGGAGATGAAAATACTTATACAAGGTACATTTAGACATTAATGCAATTGCTAATGCAGGTATCATGACTTCATATTTGCACACGGCTGGACCTCCACACTTACTGTATCAATGCCGAGAGAGCTCAAATTTTTTTTTTTTTGGAACCCCTGCTTGCAAATAGGTCCTCAAAACCTTGAGTACATTTTTACAATTTAGGGTTGGATTCATTTGGTTTTAAGAAAATGCCAAAAGTCTTTTGGAATCAAAGTTCAAAAAAATGAAGTGAATCTTTATGGGCAGAAGGTCCCCATTGGGCTTGTACAATTGAGATAGCTTCAGGGAGAAAACAGTCTACTCTGGGTGGCTCATAGTCTCACTGATGCCAGATCCCTGTGGCAGGGTAGAAATCTAGACTTCAGAGTCCTGGTGCCCCTTGCTGATTCTGGAACAGCAGACAAGTTACTGAATGTCTCTGAGTGTTACATAATTCCCTTGAAGTAAGAATAATCTCAAGTACCTTGAAAGGTTGTTAGGAAAATTTTTTTAAAAATCATACATGAGGCCAGGTGTGATGGTGCATGCTTGAATTCCTAGTACTTAGGAGGCAGAGACAGGAGGATTGCAGGTTCATAGCCAGCTCAGCAACTTTTGTGAGGTTCTCTGCAACTTAGTGAGAGACTGTTTCAAAATAAAAATAAAATTGGGCTGGGGGTATAGCTCAGAGTAGAACACCCCTGGGTTCAATCCCCAATACCACACACATGCACACACACACACACACAAAAAAAAAAATCCATGGCATCTAACACATAATAGCATTCAATAAATGGCAAATAAAACATTAATTTAGAAAAAATGTTAGTAGTAAATCTAATTCTGAGATCTTAAATTTTGGCAACATTGAGAACAGTTAAGCATATGAGCTTTACAGCAGGATTCACCTGAATTTAAATCATTGATTGCGCAGTTCCTAGATATATAATTGATGTCATTTTTCAGAAAATTATTTAACATCATAAAGTCTCCTCAACTGAAAAATGGGGCAATGATTGTTTTTGCTGATTTGCTATAATAATCATATAGATGTTTCATATTAAACTTGGATTGGTAATAAATTCAAACGACAAAGAAATTTTTTAAAGGCCAGGCTTACTTCCTAACACTAATGAGGTAAATGATTCAAAGTAGAAAGACTCCGAAGGCCTAGGTATGGACAAGCATGCTTTCCTGCATGCCTAGACAACTCAGAGTCAACGTGAAAGAGTACACTCTCAATCCAAGCTCTTTGGGGTCTAATCCCAGCCCCTGCCACCTTTCCTAGCTGTGTGGTCTTGGGAAACTTCCTTAAACTCCCTGTGGGTCTACTTACCCTCAAGTTTGCAGATGCAGGTATTGGGGGCCTAACACATGAAATTTTGAAAGTATCCTTTAAGAAGGTGAATATAAAATTACAAATATGAAATTAGGTCCATGATTTTGGAATTTAAGTTTTATTAACTCTAAGCTAAATTTGCCCTTGAAATCTTATTGAGTAGTTGGGGTATTGAATATATGTAATTTTTTAAAATTTCTGTTTTAAAAGAGGTACTGAAGCTGTTTATCCTTTTTTCTTGTAGTTTAATTGAGCTGTGATTGATGAATATCGTACATAGTCATAGTGTACAATTTCATGAGTTTTTGTTTGTTTGTTTTTCTTTGTTTTGTTTTTGGTACTGGGAATTGAATCTCAGGGCATTCTACCTCTGAACTACACTCCAGCCCTTTTTTTAATTTTTTTTTTTTTTGTTGTTGTTGTTTTGAAACAGTGTCTCACTAGGTTGCTGAAAGTATTGCTAAATTGTCGCGGCTGTGGTCCTCCTGTCTCAGCCTTCCAAGTACTGGGATTACAGGTGTGAGCCACCACCATTCTACTCTCTGTTTCTATGAGTTAGACTGTTTTTGGATTCTACTAATGAATGATATCATGGAGTATTTGTCTTTCTGTGCCTGATTTATTTCACTTAGCCTAATGCCTGCCAGGTTCATCTTATGTTGTCACAAACAACAGGATTTATGCAAATGTTGTGATTAGCACCACATCTAGTAACCGCTGTTTGTGATGGCTAATAACTTCTATCTTAATTCCACAAACATATATCCAGACTATCCATTCCGTAACAAAAAAAAAATCTCTTAAGTATAAAAAAGGAAATATAGGAGGCGGGTTGATCCTTGCCTGTCTTCCACATTTCAGATTGCAATGGAGTGCTAAAATGCTTGGTTAGACCCCAATACAGGACTGCTTGTGGGTGGTGGCTAAAGATATTAAAAACAAAAAGCAAGTGCCCACAAGGATAAGAAAGGACTGAAGAACTCCCCAGAGCCGGTGCCACTGCAGAAACTTCTTTCTTTTCCCACATGTGGTTCTGGCTTTTGGGGAAAAGCCCGGGGAATATCCCGTGGCTCACTCAGACCAGCACAGACTGTGCTGAGGGGAAATGCCAGTTGGCCTCTTCCATTTCACACTCCCCTGTCTTCATTCACCCTCCTCCTCACCCCCTTCTCCCACAGTTAATTTCCACACTTAAGGTGCAGATTTGAACACATAAGTTTGTCCCACGTTGTTCTGAACATCATCAGCTTGAGATTCTCTGGTGTTTGCTGCATTTCATTTACACAGAGACAAAGAGTGATGATTAATACATTGAAAGACTCCCAAATAAAGAAGAGAGTTAATTTCTTTCTGGAGGCTTGGGAAAACCCTTTGGGTCACTGTTGATCACTTTTATCCAGCTAGAATCAAGGGGTTCTTGTCTGTTTGAGAATCATTTGATTTGCTTCTAACATAGCTCAGCTACAGGATTTATAACCGAATAAATAAATAGACTCTGTTTTTCAGGTTCCCCAAGCTTATCAAAATCTGTAACCTACCAAAACCTGATATTATTTGCCAAGTATAACTGCAAAGCACAGAATAGGTACTGGACAAGTTTCCCAGATGGATTTTGTAAGCATCTTTTCCACATATCAACGCTTTTATTCCTGAATAGCAGACTTGTCCTATCTAATTAAATGCAATTTAGTCTCAATTGTGACATTTCTGGCATGGTCAGGGCTATAAATTTGGTTTATCCAATTAGAGCTTGGTAGAAATGAAGAAAGAATCTTATTGAATATTTGCAAAATAACTGCATTGTCATGAAAAGTAAAGGAATTTAATAAGGGCTGGAATTTTTTGCACACAGGACCAATCAAAACGTGCCTTTATTTTCTACAACATCATAATCCTGAAGTTCTCCTAATGATTTATTAGCTTATAATATGCATTACAATTTATAATAAGGCATTCTTCTGAATTTTGAGGGGTTAGTTTAAATGTTTCAAGGAATTTTAATTTTCATAAGTCTATCCAGCTATCTTGAGGTTTATAGATAAGTCAAATGAATTTTAAAATGGTTCTTCCTGACACTCATCAAATAACAGAACCTTAATGTAATATCAACATGCAAAAATAATAAAATAGTTACATTTCTTTTCTTAGTTTTATTCAGCTATACAAAATTAATGCCTATTCATGAAGTTATACTAAATACTAAATAAGGAGCTAATGTAGTAAAGAAAAAATGTGTGAAGATTGAATGGGTATATCATTCTTGAATCATTTTATTGCTTAGAAATATAAGAAATACTTTGGGTAATTATAAGCTTTTTTTGTGTGTGGTACTGGAGATTGAACCCAAGGGCATTCTACCTCCGAGCTACACCCCCAGCCCTATATTACTTATTTTGAAACAGGGTATTGCTAAGTTGCAGAGGGCCTAAGTTGTTGAGGGCTTAAGCTGCTGAGGCTGGCCGTGAACCTGAGATCCTCCTGTCTCAACCTCCCAAGTACTAGGATTATAAGTGTGTGCCACTGTGCCTGGCTAATTATAAGCTTTGATAAATTAAATATAGGTGAAATAAGAACAACAATTTAGCAAAGAGAGACAGACAATGGAGAGAGGAAAAATAAATGTAGAATAAAAAATCTTATCAATCAAAAAAGATAGCAAAAGGAGGGAAAAATATGGAGAAGGGAAGGCAGAACGGTCAAAATGGAAGCTATGAATTAGAGTTTAAGACACATAGGGGTCAAATAAGAAGGCTTAATGAAAATCCAGTCATGATTCCAGAAGAAAAGAAATAGAAAAAAATCCAGAAAATATATAATGATAATAAATATAATTGACATAACTTTTCTTAGACAAACAGATTTGTAGAACATTTCATCATGTCAGAAAATTTCACTGGACAGCACTGTGTATGGTCAGACATACTTGCACAATGTGCACCACAAGGCACCAAGAATGTGCATTACAAAGTCGTTAAACAACTCAGGAAACAAATAACCTCAAATATCCATCTACAGAAGGGAGCAAATGCTGGGCGTGGTGGCGCACGCTTGTAATCCCAGTACTTTGGGAGGCGGAGACCGGAGGATCTGGGTTCGCGGCCAGCCTCAGCTCTCTCTCTCTCTCTCTCTCTCTCTCCCTGTCTCTCTCTCTCTCTCCTTAATGAGGCCCTCCGCAACTTCGTGAGACCCGGTTTCAAAATAAAGTATAAAAAATAGGGCCGGGGGCGTAGCATGGAGGTAGAACGCCCCTGGGTTCAATCCCCTGTACCGCAAAAAAAAAAAAAGAAGGGAGCAAATTCTGAGGATCACGCAAATGATATGATAGTGAAAATTAAACAATGATCAACCTGAGAAACTATCGTTAAATAAATGTTCTAATAAAAATGTTTTAATAAACTCTCATGATATCATCACTACCAACCTCACTAATAGATACAGGGAAGGAGGAGTGGGGAGAGGGAGAAGGCAGAAGGAAATATACCAAGTGCTATGTGCTTGTACGTTTGTATCACTTTGAACCTCACTATTTTGTATAATTACAATGTACTGATAAAAGTATCAGCTGGGCACAATGGCACATGCTTATAACCCCAGTGCTTGGGAGGCTGAGACAGGAGGATTGCAGGTCCCATGCCAGCCTCAGCAACTTAGTGAGATCCTTAGCAACTAAGAGAGACTCTGCTTCAAATAAAAAATACGGGTTGAGAGTATAGCTTGGAGGTAGAACACCCCTGGGTTCAATCCCCAGTACCAAAAACAAATAAGTCAAAAGAGTGCACTGCAAATAATATAAAATATAAAATATAAATTCATGTATATATATAAATATATATATATATATATATATACACACACACACACACAGAGTATACTGTAGGATGCATTTTTATTAATCCAGAACACATAAAACTAACCAGCACATTGGTTAGTCAAATATCATGGGAATGATAAATATGAATTCAGGGTAGTTTCTATCCCTGGTGAGAAAAGGGTAATCAAAAAGGGAAATTACATCAGAAAAGGACCCTCATAAATGATTTTATTTTTCTTATGCTATATGTGTGTACCTGATATTTATTATTCTTTGTATGTTATGGGTACATTATGAACTGTTTTATATGTATAAAGTGCTTATTATAGAAATAGTGGAAGTTTTACTCATATTTTAGTGGTTATGTCTTAGATGTTTCATAACTTTGATGTAGTTTTTTCACATAGTTGATATAATTAAAATATTTTCAATTAAATTTTATATTTTTAAATATTGTATGTCAGAATCATAGTTAAAACTCTTCAACTTATTTGTGATAATCTACTGGGATGCTTATGTTTTCAACCTATTTACATGATTAATATTCTAAAATAATAAATCATATTTGCAATTCAGTGATGAATCCTCCTTTTTTGGAGAGTTATTCTCCTGACGCACTGTTGGATTTGATCCACTAGTACTTTATTTTGAATACTCACAAGTCTCTTTGATCTATAGTTTTCTTTTATGTGCCATCTTCACAATGTTTTGAAATCATTTATATTTGCTTCATGAAATGAATCAAGTGGCTTTGCATCTCTTCTGTTTTGTGAAAAACAGATTTATATTGCATAGAAATTAGCTCTCACAAGTTTGAAAGACTCCATAGCAAAACATTTGACCCCAAATACTTTTAGAAATAATTATTTGATGACCTTTAAAGTACTGTGTATGTGTGTTCAAATATTCAATTTTTCATTTTGAATATATTTTGTTAACTAATATTAATAGGCCAATAGGGAAAATTGCATTTGTTTGACATTTCCACATTTACCGTGCACAGAGATACAATTTCATTTCATCTTTACATCACTGACTTCCATCACCCTTGGACTTCAGTAAACAACAACAGAATTTCCAGGAATGTTTGTCAAGATGCTGGGGGAGAGGAAGGGTGGGGAAGAGCCCAAGTGAGAAGATGAATTGTTTTCATTAGCAGAGGGACCAACCTGGAAAAGGAGATAATTGGCATGATTAAAGTTGAGTATTGTCAGTACTGCTCAGCAGTGTGTTTATATGTGTATGTTTGAGGCAGAATTAATGATGAGGAAGATTAGATCAGCTGTGCAAAATAAAAATCTGCCAAGGCTGACGCATCCATCAGGCATGGTGGGCATAGTGCCTGGGACCAGAGTACACTCAGTGTCTCAAAAATGTTTTAGTTTTGAGCTGGGTATGGTGGAGCATGCCTGTAATCACAATAGTTGGGAAGCTGAGACAGGAGGATCACAGGTTCATGGTCAGTCACAGCAATGTAGCAAGGCTCAGTAACTTAGTGAGACTCTGTTTCAAAATAAAAAATAAAATGGAGCTAGAGTGTACCTCAGAGGTAAAATGCCTCTCTCTGGCCTGGGTTAAATCCCAAGTATCTCTCTCTCTCTCTCTCTCTCTCTCTCTCTCTCTCTCACACACACACACACACACACACGCACACACGCACACACACACAGAGTTATACTATATTTAAAATAAGGAAAAAAACCTTAATTTTTTTGCACTGAGGTTGAACCCAGAACCATTCTCCTTGTGAGCTGTACCCCCAGCCCTTTTTATTTTTTATTTTGAAATAGGGTCTCCCTAAGTTGCTGAAGGTCTTGTTAAATTGCTGAGGCTGGTCTGGAACCTGCAATCCTCCTGTCTCAGCCTCCTAAGTACTGGTATTATAGATGTGCATCACCACTCCTGGCTAAAGAAAAAAAAAACTTTTAAGGTCAAAAGTTGCATTTGCCTTGATATCAGTTATAATATAAAATACGAGTTTTAATATGTGATTGTGGAAGAAGGGGCTACAGACACACCTTGGGCCCTCAGAAGTCTCAACATAACCTGAAAGAAGTTGCATTTTCTTTACATGAATAGATGGTAATGTGACAAGGGGGAGTAGTTCTTTTCATTCTCATAATTCCTAAAGATACTTTTATGACCCCACTTGAGAAGTCATGTCTTAGAGAGAGTCACACATCCAGAAAGTGATGAATTCTGATTCTCTCTTGCTCTAACCCCCAGCACATAAGTGTAAACTAATCTAAAGAGACTTCTGCCAGGCCTGGGGTGAGGGAACTGACACTAATTATGTGCATCACTCTGGGCATGTACGTCCATCTGCCAGCTGCGCCTGACCCTTATCAAGTGTTCCTCAGGAAGACTTAATTAAGTGGCTCTTGTGGCTCTTGCCACTGAATCTCCAGCTACCAATGTGCTACTAACAACTGAAAGTTTGCCTTCCATAATGTGGGTTCTGCTATCAGTTTCATGTCCTAAATAAGCCATTTATCTTCATATTATGGAAGAATATGAATGTTCATTCAATTTATGATTATGAGTTATACTGTACTAGAGTTTCTTTCAAACTTTTTTTGAGGAAAACACACCAACTTGAGGATTCCTAATTTGCTAAACCAGAATCCTCAAGCTGGCGGAATAAGTGTGTTGGTGGGAGGGTTGTGGGGATGTTAAGTGGGTCATGACAGTTTGGTATATGCAAGTTTTGTTAATTTGAACAACTTGCTCATTCTGAGCTTCAGTTTTCTGTAGTGAATAGGTTCAATGACTGAAACTTTAACTGTGATTTATTTTGGTATTGGTTCTCTGCAATCACTGGCCTGACGCGATTCTGCTTCTTCTTTGCTGGAGTTGATCTCTGAGAGCCGCCAGGTCCTGGCAGTTACCAGCCCAGGCATGGGCTTGCCAATATGGTGCCTGCCTTGGCTCTCTGCTCACTAGATGAGATGTGTGCATCTCTTTTCAGTCCTCTGCTTTATTACTGTGTCCAATTCCAACACTTCTCTCCACTCTCAAATACCTTAAGACTGCAACTACCAAGACTGTCCAGTCAAACTGCCCAGTGAACTCCTGTGGCAGCAGCTGAACTCAGACCAAGACACACCAGGTCCTTCCTGCAGGGACCCCCTGGCTCATTACGCTTCATCAAGGCCTTTGTGAATATACAGACCAATCAGCCAAACCACCCAGAAGACTCTGATGGCTGCGGCTGAACTCATCCCTTCCTGCAGGGACCCAAGGAGCACTCATCAAGACCTTGAGTTTATACATCATCCCAGCAGGAGCCTGCATAGCTACAGAAACTTGTGTGTCAGTGAACAGAACTGCAGAGTCTGTGAGATGGCAAATAATCCCTGAGAAAGTGGGGGCAGGGTTATAATCAGACATTGCAAAAGTATGAATTAGTAGACGGTCCCTAGGAACACTCAGGCAGACCAGACCTAGGGTCAGCTGTTCACTACTCCCCTGCAGGGTCTCCAGGAATCACCACAGGACCACCAGCAGTGGTGTCTGTGGGTGAAATAACTCAGCCAACAAAGCTGCAGCCACAGAAGGCTATAAAGTCATGCCTGGCAATGTTTGGACACCACAAGCACCAAGACTGGAGGCCATGGTCTCACATGATCACAGCTGCCCAGAGCAACAGCAGTGTCCCTGAGGCTAAATAACTGAGCCACTCAAGCCCCAGACTCAGAACAGTACAATCTCTCCCTGCCAGCACTTGGGTCCTGAAAGCAGGGAGGCCAGGGGCCAGCAGGGGTTCACATGATGGCAGCTACAGGCTGGGAAAGCAACACTCTCCACCAGCAGAGTTTGGCCTGGCGATAATGCAGGCATGTCATTGGCTCCACGTGATTGCAACCAGCAGATCAGCGATGGTGTTCCTGGGCCATCAAAGCTCAGCCAGCCAGACCACAAGTTGGGAACATTGTAATCTCTGGCCCTAGTGAGCTTAGGCTCAGTAGCCACAGAGGCCAGAGTTCAGTGCTCTATAAGTTCTTATGGGTTTGCAACCAGCAGAGAAGCGGTGCTGTCTGTGGGGTATTAAATCCCAACTTCAGGCCACAGGCTCTGAATAGAAAATCATAGTCTCTGGCCCTGCTGAGTTTGGGCCTGGAGAGCATGGTGGCCTGTAGCTAATGAGAGACTCCTATTTCCCTGCACTGACTTAAGAACCTTTTTAAAGAGGTTCTGGGGAACAAACTTGAAATGAAAGTCATCTCTCAATAATAACATTAAATGTCAAAGGTCTAAACTCCCCAACTAAAAGGCATAGACTGGCAATGTAGAATAAAGAACATAATCCAACTGTATGCTGTTTGCAACAAACTCACCTTACAGGCAAAGGCATCCATAGGCTTAAGGTAAAAAGATGAAAAAAAGATATACCATGCAAATGGAGAGTGAAAACAAGCAGGGGTAGCAATGCTCATATCCAGCCAAGCAGACTTTAAGCTTAAACTTATCAGAAGAGACAAAGCAGGTCACTTCTTACTAATAAAAGGAACAATACAAAAGAAGATGAAATGATAGTAAATATTTATGCCCAAAATGGGGGCACACCCACTTTCATAAAACAAGCTCTTTGGAACATTAGATTTCAAATAGACCTAAATACAATAATATTGGGAGACTTCAACACATCACTCACACCACTAGATCAATATTCCGGGTAAAATATGAGTAAAGACTCTTCAGGGTTGAAGAACACTATAAATCAAATGGACCCAATAGGTATATGCAGAATATTCCAACCAACAACAGCTGAATACACATTCTTCTCAATTGCTCATGGAACCTTCTTTAAAATAGACCACATTCTGGGCCACAAAGCAAGTACCAGCAAATTAAAAAAATGTAATATAGTCCCTTGCATCTTTCCAGATCATAATGGAATGAAAATAGAAATCAACAACAGGAAAACCAAAATAAATTATATTAATACATAAATACTGTATGATATACTGTTCAATTAGAACTGGATCATAGAAGAAATAAGGGGAGAAATAAAAAATCCCTAGTATTAAACAAAAATAGAAACACAACATATCAAAATCTATAGGATTAAGGCTTTTTTAAGAGGAAAATTTATAGCACTTAGTGCCCATATAAGAAAAACAGAAAGTAAAAACAAAAAACCTAAGGACACACTTCAATGACCCCAAAGAATAGGAACAGATTAATCCCAAAGCCAGTAGAAGACAGGAGATAATTAAAATTGGAGCATAAATCAATGAAATAGAGAACAACAACAACAACAAAAATAAAAAAAACATTGTTTTTGAAAAGATCAACAAGATTGATAAACCCTTAGCCAACCTAACCAAAAGAAAGAGAAAATCAACCCAAATTATTAAAATCAGAAATGAAAAAGGAGACATCACTACAGAGAGTTGGAAAATCCAAAGGATAATCAGAAATTATTTTGCAACTTTATACTTGAATAAACTGGAAAACATAGAATCAACAGATTTCTAGGCACATACAATCTATCTAAATTGAAACAAGATGGCATGGAAAACCTAAACCGACCAATAGCAAGCAACAAGATAGAACCATGCAGGAGGCATCACAGTTCCTAACTTCAAGTTATACTACAAAGCTGTAGTAATAAAAGCAGCATGGTATTGGCATAATAACAGACACACAGACCAATGGAACAGAATAGAAGATACAGAAACAAATCCAACACTTACAGCAAAATGATTTTTGATAAAGCTGCTAAATACATACATTGGAGAAAAGATACCCTTTTCAACAAATGGTGTTAGGAAAGCTGGTTATCTGTTTGTAGAAAAATGGAATTGAAGCCTTACCTCTCACTCTACATGAGAGTCAGTTCAAGATGGATCAAAGACCTGGAAATTACACCAGAGACTTTGAAATTACTAGAGGAGGGCATAGATCCAATACTCTAACATAGAGGCACAGGCAGAAACTTCCTCAATATGACCTCCAAAACTCAAGAAATTAAAATAAGAATTAATAAATGGGATGGCCTTAAACTAAAAAGTTTCTGCTCATCAAAGAAAACCATCAAGAGCCTAAAGAGAAGGCCTACAGAATGGGAAAAGATCTTTGCCAGCTATTCCTCTGATAGAGGACTAGTATTTGGAATATACAAAGTACTTAAAGGACTTAATACTAAGAAAAAATAACCCAATTAAGAAATGGGAAACTGAACTAAACAGACACTTCACAAAAGAGTTACAAATGCCTAATACCTACATGAAAAAATATTCACCATCATTAGCAATCAGGGAGATGCAAATCAAAACTACACTGAGATTCCATCTAACCCCAATCCCAATCAGAATGGCAGTCATCAAGAAGTCAAACAAAAATAAATGCTCTCAAGGATGTGGGGAAATAAGATCACTTTGGTGGTATTGCAAATTAGTGCAACTGCTATGGAGATCAGTGTGGAGATTCTTCAGAAAACTAAGAATGGATCCACCATATGATTAGCTATACCACTGCATTATGATATATGACTATAATGCTCCTGGATATCTTTCCAAAGGGACTTAAATCAGAATATTATAGTAATATATGCCTGTCCATGTTTATAGCAGCACAATTCACAATAGCCAAATTTTGGAACCAACCTAGGTGTCCATCAACAGATGAATGAATTACAAAAATTATAGGATATACAAACAATGGAATTCTACTCAGCAATAAAGAAGGAAAACATGGTGTCATTTGCAGGAAAATGGATGGACCTGGTTAATATAATGTTAAGTGAGATTAGCCAGTCACAGAAAGTGAAGAGTCATATGTTTTCTCTCATAGGTAGAAGCTAAGGGAGTAATTGTGATACCAGAGGGACTTCAGATAATGGAGGAGAAACCTCAGTGGAGGTGGTCTAAGGAAAGGGGAGGGGAAAGGGAGAATCAGTGAAGAAATCACTTCTATTGACATTATATACCTATGTGAGAATACCAATGTCAATCTCAATATCCTGTATGAGGAATGAAGGAGTGGGAAGGGAGCCGGGGGGAAGCCCACCAAGTGCTGTGTGCATGAATGTCGCTATCACTATGAACTACATTATGATGTATGACTGTAATGAATATATATATGTCAATTCTGCTAGGTCTTGATGTGGCCAAAGATGAAATCTGGATTGCCCATGCCATCTGTGAACAGCTAGTGGGATGGCTAGGAGTTGGCTTGGGTGATGGGCATAACATGCCACATGTGTCTCATCTTCATCTCCTGACTATGAGTCCACACTTGTTTACATGGTGGCTTGGAGCCCCAAGAGCAGCAGCAGAAGATAAGCCTAACTGTGAAAACTTCAAGCCTCTTTTCCATCCTATTTGTTATTGTCTCATTGGCCCAAACAAGTCACAGTGCCAAATCAAACTAGTATATTTGTGGATTTTGTAAGGGCATGGATATTAGCAGAGATAAACAAATTAGTGCTTGTCCTTGCAGCAAAGTGACATGTTTTCTAGGCAATCCTTCCATGCTTCCTTTCACCAATATAACATAGTAACAATCCCTGGGACAATGGAGCAATAAAAACATTCTCAAAAAAGCTTGCAATCTGGCCAATGATTTTTCTCCTTGGCTCCATATATAAAATCAGAAAAATCTAAAATTCTAGAATACAAATAGAGGAGATATGTCTGTCATATTTCTCAACTCACCTATCCTTTTAGAATCCTTTATTGGGATTATTTTTTGCAAGCTTGTGTGTTTACCAGAATGTGTGTGTGTGTGTGTGTGTGTGTGTGTGTGTGTGTGGTACTGGGGATTGAACCCATAGGCATCATACCTCTGAGGTATACTCCCAGCACACCCTCCTTTTTTTTGAGACAAAGTCTCACTAGGTTGCTGAGAGTCTTGCTACATTGCTGAGGCTATCCTGGAAGCTGGGAGTGCCCTGTCTCAGTCTCCCAACTACTGGGATTACAGGCATGAGCCACCACACTTGGCAAGTTACTGTTTTTGAGGAATAATAAATGGTAATAATTATCTGATGATCATTGCGTATTGGGGTAACCCGTGTGGATTTAGTGAGTCTAGAATAAGCATCAGTTCCTTCTCTGGAAAGAGCAAGAGACTGCAGCCCAAGAAGTGTGGTTTTAAAAGGAAACCATTGACTCCCAGCCCCAACAGACCATCTTGATGCTCTATCAGACTGATTGCTGGAGACCAGTGGTTCTCAAACTTTTTGACCTCTTGACCTCTGGACCCATTTAAATTTCTCAAAATTATTGAAAACTATAAAAATATATATTTATATTGGTTATACATGTCTATATTCACTATATAAGAAATAATTAAAACCAATAATGTTGCAAGGTAACCCACAGAGACACACCAAACTCCAGAGTCTAATTGAGAGGTCTTTATTCTGGCCAGCCAGGACTACACAAAGAAGTGCCTAGCCCCTGTTGATGGCCGCTTATATAGAAAGAAACCACAATTTCCTAAAGTCAAAAGTTCAAGTCCACATAATTTCAGAATGAAGGAAAACAACTCACTTGAGACCAAACAATATATGTTTACCTTACATTTGACATCGCTTAGATTTTCTACATCTGCATAAGCAAAGTGGAGGAGATACAGAAGCCAAGGTTAAGCATTATGCAGCGTTAGCAAAGGTCATGGCGACCTTGTCTCATGTCAAACATCCTAGTTCCTGTTTTTTTTTCTTTGTGGAGCTTATGGCCTTGGAGTGCTCAGGGTATCAATATGGAGTAACTAGTGCTAAGGTTTAGGCACACTCTATCACAATAAAATTTTAAAAATATTTCTAAGTGCATTAAAATTATAAACCCCTTATATGTCAACATAAGCAATAACTTATTTTAATAAAAACATATTTTCCAAAACAAAACAATTAAAACACTTTAAATTTAATTTAAAAGGGAAATTCAGGTTAGTGTTTTACAAGTTTGCAAATAGCTTCATCATCTGACTTATTTAAAAGGCACCTGTATTCTCATATCTGCTTCTACATTCAATCTGTGGTGATATCACAAGTCACACAACCTCTGGAGAATTCCACTGTGCACCTGTGAGAGGAAGGAAGAGAGTTAACAAAGACAACACCTGAGCACTATCATGAAATAATGATGGTGCAGACCCCTTGCGAAGCTTTGGGGTACCCAGGTGTCCCCAACCACATTTTGAGACTGGGACAGGTTTCCAAGAAGCCTTGCAGGTGGTTAACTTCTGTTCTGGCAGAAAACTTGCCTAGTATCAGTCTGGGACAAGTTAATCCCGAAAGGAAGAAAAGGGATAATGACTATGAAGATGTTTAGCTTTTCAGGGTCACCCATTTCTTTTTTGTTTTTGTTTCTGTTTTTGTTTTTGTTTTGCGGTACCGGGGATTGAATGCAGGGGCGTTCTACCTCCGCGCTACACCCCCGTCCCTATTTTTTATACTTTATTTTGAAACCGGGTCTCACGAAGTTGCGGAGGGCCTCACTAAGTAGAGAGAGAGAGAGAGCGAGAGAGAGAGAGAGACAGGGAGAGAGAGAGGGAGAGAGAATGCTCATGCGCGTGCACAAGCTGAGGCTGGCCGCAAACCCAGATCCTCCGGTCTCTGCCTCCCAAAGTACTGGGATTACAAGCGTGCGCCACCACGCCCAGCCTCAGGGTCACCCATTTCTAAAAATATAAGTGGAGATGGGAGGGAAAATGTGGAAGATTCAAAGGGTTGTTTTTTAGAGGTTCATTTAAAATTCTATATAATAAAAATTTTTCATATAATTATTAATACTATTCTTCCAAAAAAGTGACTTACCCAGTCACTTAGTGGCATGGCCAGAATAATAACTTAGATTTCCTGATTCACTAAGCAAGTCCTTTCTTTCTTTCTTTCTTTCTTTCTTTCTTTCTTTCTTTCTTTCTTTCTTTTCTTTCTCTCTCTCTCTCTCTCTCTTTCTTTCTTTCTTTCTCTCTCTCGAAGTCAAACTACATCATTCAGATTCGGGAGCTTTTCTGGGTCCAATCCTAAATATTATATAAAATCAGCATACTTGCTATCCTAGTCTACTCCAATAACATGTAATTAATTAAGGGGACACTTCATAGATAAAAATTACATGGTTTATGAGACTTTTAGCAAGTTTCTCTACTTCTCTGAGCCTCGGTTTTCTCATAAGTAAGTTGTAGATAATTACAGTAAATGCTTAGGATTGTTGTCACATTCACTGAATGTGCTTGTAATGGTCAGTTTCTACCCATTCCTAGACATATCATGTTATTATGCCTGAATATTCCAAAATCTGCATCTAAACTACTCAGCTCAATTTCATTTCTCAAAGGAAAGAATAAAGGCAAGAAACTACCATAAGGCAAAAACTCTGAACTATGTTAACTCTTGTTGGGTTAGAAGGAATTTTCAGGGAAGCAATCTCTGCTTCCAAACCAAATGGGTGAGTTGAATTTCAATTGTAAAATAAGAATTTCATGTGGATGGCCAGAACATATTGATACAGATCCAGGCTATGTGGCCAATCAAATATTGTGAATCCCCTACAAAGAAGCTTTCCTAAGTGTCTTTGAGATCAGAGGAATCTCTATTTAGACCTATGCATGCAGGCCAAGCACAGTTTACACATTTTACTTAAAATCATTTTCCTTTACAGATCATTGGAATAACTGAAAAGTTTTTTTCTTTCTGGAGAAAAAGCAAAAGCAAGTGACAAGTGAAGAGAAGGGAACTAATGTTTGATAACACCTACCTTCTGCTCGGCACTTTAAAAAGCTATCCATCAAATTTCACTAAAAATTCTGCAAGGTAGGCTTTATTCTTGTCATCTTACAGATGTGAAAGTGAAACCTGGAGATGGGAAGTAATTTGCCCAAGGCGCCATAGTCAGTTATCTGTATCAGAGTTCTGTGCCTATTCCATCTTACCTCTATGCTTCTGGGCATGATAGATCCTGGGACATCAGTGAGGAGCAGTCATGATGAAAAGAGAAATTTGACTATCTATGGACAGTAATGTATAAAATCAGAAGTTTTAAAGTTTCTACTGATGATTGACAAAGAGTTTTCTACTCAGTATAAGGACTGAGAATCTTGTAGAATATTCAGAGAATGGAAACTTTTGAGAGATAAATGAGCCACAAAATCATAGATTGGCAACAGGGATGTAAGTTTACCACTGAATCGTGTTTCAGGAGAGAATAAATACTATCAAATTTTATGTTTTATTTTATTTTGTGTTTTGTTTTGATACTGGGGATTGACCCCAGAGATATTCTACCTCTGTGCTACACCTCGAGCTCTATTTTTATCTTTTAAATTATTTTTGTTTTGTTTTGAAACAGGGTCACACTAAGTTTCAGAGGGCCTTGCTAAATTGCTAAGGCTGGCCTTGAAACTGTGATCCTCCTGTCTCAGTCTCCCATGTACTGGGATTACAGGTGTGCACCACCATGCCCAGCTAAATAATATCATTTTTGAAAAGCCTTCTAATACAGATGTTTTATTTTTAAAAAGGGCTAATTTTTCCATAAGATATTTTCTAACTCCTCCCATACATATTCTTTCAATATCCTCTTTTTTTTCTGAATTATTTGGGCAACACAGGAATCACCTTGAGAAATGGATATTGGGATATAGTCAGAACCTATACCGGATTTATTCTGTGGGTCTAAACATATAAATAGCTGGGAAATGAAGGACTGGTATTACTTTTTGAGGTAAAATTGTTCTCAAAATGTAAAACCAACCAACAATGATAAAATCTGTAGAATATTCCTATTTGTATCAAATTGGTTAGCCTTACTAATTTTTAAATAAGCTGTATTGACATACCAATTTAAATAGTATAATTCAATGGCTTTACTGTATTCACAGAGCTATACATCCATGCTGAAATCAATGTTAGGACATTTCTTAATTTAAATTTGTTTTTTAACTGATACACAAAAAACATAAAATTGTCCATACTTGTAAGTTATTATGTAACATTTCTAGAATACTTCCTTAGCTAAAAAAGTACCTGCAACAATTAACCATCACACATGAATGCTCTGTCCAGTTAAACCCTAGGCAACCCTAGTGTACCTTCTATCCATACAGATTTACCTTTCTGAACATTTCATAGAAATAAAATTTGAGGCACTTTGTGACTGGCTTCTTTCAGTTAGCATATTTTCTTAGTTTAACCATACCGTAGCTTCTCTCAGTACTTGATTTATTCTTTATTGCTAAACAATATTTCATTACATAAAAATATCACATTTTCTTTATCCTTATTTTCCTAACCATTCTAGTTACTTAATTAATTCATTTATTTCTTCTTTCTCCTTTATGCAATAAAAATATTAAAACCTTAAACATTTGTTTGTTGTTTCTACTTACATTTTCCTGATTGCTAATGATGTTGAACATTTTTCATATATTTGTTGGCCATTTGTATTCTTATTTTGAGATGTATTTCTTATTTTGTAATTTGTATTTCTTATTTTGAGATTCAGTTTAATCGTCCATTTTTTGATCAGGTTATTTGTTTTATTGGTGCTAATTTTTTTAGTCCTTTATATATTCTAGATATTATTTCTAAATCAGAGGTGTAGCTGACAAAGATTTTCTCCCATTCTGTAGGTTGTCTCCTCAGACTTTTGATTATTTCCTTTGCTACACATAAGCTTTTTAATTTGATGCAATCCTATTTATTGATTCTTAGTTGAATTTCCTGAGCTTTAGGGGTCATACTGAGGAAGTCTCTACTAGTGTCTATATGTTGGAGAGTTGGTCCTATGTTTTCTTCTAGTAATTGAAAAGTTTATCATCTAATTTCTAGGTCTTTGATCCATCTTGAGTTGTCTTTTATGCAGGGTGAGACACAGAGATCTAATTTAATTCTTCTGCATATGGATATTCAGTTTGCCCAACACCATTGGTTGAAAATGCTGTCTTTGCTCCAGCATATGTTGTTGGCACCTTTGTCAAAAATCAACATCAAGATTTCATCTAACTCCAGTTAGAATGACAATCATCATGCATACAAACAATAATAAATGCTACTGAGGATGTGGGAAAATAGGAACTCCTATATACCATTGGTAGGATTTTTAAATTAGTACAAGCACTAAATGAGATCAGTATGGAAATTCCTCAAAAAACTAGAAATGGATGACCCAACCGCACCACTCCTTGGTAACTTTCCAAACAAAATTAGAATACTGTAGTGATACTTCCATACTCATGTTTTTAGTAGCATAATTCACAATAGCTAAATGATGGAACCAACCTAGGTATCCATCAACAGATGAATGAATAAGGAAAGTGTGGTATAAACACACAATGGAATTTTACTCAGCCATAAAAAAAACAATTATGTCATTTGTAGGAGAATGGATAGAGCTTGAAACCATTATGCTAAGTGAGATAAGCCTGTCTTAGTAAGTCGAGGTTTTCTCTCATATGTTCAAGCTAAAGAGAAAATAGGAAACAAAAGGGACTTCAGATAAAAGAGGAGAGAGATCAGTGGAATAGTGGAAGGGGATGGTGGGAGGGGAGAGGAGAAGGAAAAAAGAAGGCATGAGGAGAAAAACATGTCAAATAATGTTATGTTCATATATGAAGATATCACTACCAATCTCACTAACATGTACGGGGCGGGGATCCAGATCAATGTATCACTTTGACTCTCACTATGTTGCATATTTACAATGCACCAATAAAATTATATTTAGAAAAGCACAAAATGTTTGTATTATGTTTTAGTTATATTCAATAAGTTCCAAGCATCAGCATTTTGATAGCTTTGATTTTGTTGTAGATAACTTTCATCAGATTCATGAAATCCCCTTCTCCTCCTAGGTTATTGAGTGTTTTATCATAAGTAGATGCCAAATTTTGTGAAAATATTCTTCATGCCTGTTAAGATGATCATGTTGGTTTTGTCCTTTATTCTACTAAGGCGATGTGTTATCTCAATTTACTTTTATATATTAAATGAACATTGTATTCTTAAGCTAGATCCCACTTGCTCATGGGGGCAAAAACCTTATATATTACTGGTTTCAATTCCCTAGCATTTTATTAAGGGATTTTGCATCCATATTGATGAGTAGATTTGAGAATCACCATATTAATTATCTTTGGTAAATAGTTTAAAATTCAAATAACTTCTTAAAGCTAATTTTATTAATCTGCTTTTATTGGTGTATTATAGTCTCACATCATAATGAAAATCTTGTTGACAGTAACATACATGCACACAGCACTTGGTGCCCCCACTATTTCCCCAATTCCCACCCTTCCCAATACAGAGTGCTGAGGTTGACGTTGGTATATTCTCATATGTACACTTAGTCGATGGTAGTAATTCCATTAATGAACCTCACTCTTCCCCTCCCCCTTCCATTAGACCACCTCCCTACCTCCTCTGAGGCTTCTCCTCCATTGTCTGGAGTCCCTCTTGTATCCTAAATACTCCCTAGCTTGTGCATATTAGAGAAAACATATGATCCTTCACTTTCTTTGATTGGCTGATCTCACTTAACATAATGATCTCCGGTCCTTCCATTTTCTTGTAAATGATATTATTTTGTTCTTCTTTATTGCTGAGTAGAATTCCACTGTGTATATTTCCCATAGTTTTGTAATCCATTCATCTATTGATGGACACCTAGGTTGGTTCCATAATTTGGCTATTATGAATTGTGTTGCTATGAACATGGGTATGCATATATTACTGTAGTTCTCTGGTTTCAATCCCTTTGGAATGATACCCAGGAGTGGTATAGCCAGATCATATGGTGGATCCATTCCCAGTTTTCTAAAGAATCTCCACACTGATCTCCATAGCAGCTGAATTAATTTGCAATCCCACCAACAGTGCAGAAGAGTTCCTATTTCCCCACATCCTTGCCAACATTTATTGTTATTTGACTTCTTGATGATTGTCATTCTGAGGCAATGTTTGAGGTTAGATTGAATCTCAGAGTAGTTTTGATTTGCATTTCTCTGATTACTAATGATTTTGAACATTTTTTCATGTATCTATTGGCCATTTGTATCTCTTCTTTTGTGAAGTATCTATTCAATTCGGTTGCCCATTTCTTTATTGGGTTTTTTGTTTTTTTAGTATAAGGTGTTTTAAGTTCTTTGTATAGTCTAGATATTAGTCACTGTCAGAGGGATAGCTGGCAAAGATCCTCTCTCATTCTATAGACTTTCTCTATAGACTCTTGATGGTTTCTTTTGATGTGAAGAAATTTTTAGTTTAATGCCATCCCACTTATTAATTCTTTTAATTTCTTGGGCTTTGGGGGAATAATTGAGGAAGTTTCTACTTGTGCCTATTTGTTGGAGTGTTAAACCTATGCCTTCCTCTAGTAATTTCACAATCTCTGGTCTAACTTCCAGGTCTTTGATCCATCTTGAGTTGACTCTTGTGCAGGGTAAGAGGTAAGGGTTTAGTTCCATTTATCTACAAATGGATAACCAGTTTTCCCAACACTATTTGTTGAAAAGGCTGTCATTTCTCCAATGTATGTTTCTGGCTCCTTTGTTGAAAATCAATTGGATATAAGTTTGTGGATTTGTTTCCGTATCTTCCATTCTGTTCCATTGGTCTATGTGTCTGTTTTTGTGCCAATACCATCCTGTTTTTATTACTATAGCTCTGTAGTATAATTTTAAGTCAGGAATTGTGATGCCTACTGCATGGTTCTTATTGCTGAGAATTGCTTTGGCTATTCTGGGTCTTTTGTTTCTCCATATGAAATTAATGATGGATTTTTTAGGTCTGTGAATAATGATATTGGTATTTTGATAGGGATTGCATTGACTCTGTAGATCACTTTTTGTAGAATGGCCATTTTGACAATAGTTATTCTGCCTATCCAGGGGCAGGGGAGATTTTTCCATATTCTAAGATCTTCTTAAATTCTTTCGTTAGTGTTTTACAATTTTCATTGTAGAGGTCTTTTACCTCTTTGGTTAGGTTTATTCCCAGGTATTTTATTGGTTTTGAGGTTATTGTGAATGGAATTGTTTTCTGGATTTCTTTATCAGTGGATTCATGGTTGGCATATAGAAAGGCTACTAATTTTTTTAGGTTGATTTTGTATCCTGCTAATTTGCTGGATTTGTTAATCAGCTCTAATAGTCTTTTTGTTGAGTTTTTTTTTTTTTTTGGTCTTATAGAATCGTGTCATCTGCAAATAGAGATAATTTTAATTCTTCTTTTCCTATTTGAATTCCTTTGATATCCTTCTCTTGTCTTATTGCTCTGGCAAGAGTCTCGAGGGATAGATTGAAAAGGAGTGGTGATAGTGGGCATCCTTGCCTTATTTCTGATTTTAAAGGGAATTCCTGCAGTTTTTCCCCATTCAGAATGATGTTGGCTTTGGGCTTATTTTATATTGACTTAATAATGTTGAGGTACATTCCTTCTATTCCGATTTTCTGTAGAGTTTTTAACATGAATGGGTGTTGGATTTGGTCAAATGCTTTTTCAGCATCTATTGAAATGATCATGTGATTTTTGTTTTTAGTTCTATTTATGTGGTGAATAACATGTATTGATTTGCGTATGTTGAACCAGCCTTGCTTTCCTGGGATGAAGCCAACTTGGTCATGGTGTACAATTTTCTTGATATGATTTTGAATGTGCATGGCTAGTATTAGGTTAGAATTTTTGCATCTATATTCATCAATGATATTGCTCTGTAATTTTCTATTCTTGAGGTATCTTTATTTGGCTTTGGTATTAATGTGATAATGGCCTCATAGAAGGAATTTGGAAGAATTCTATCTCTTTTGATTCCATGAAATAACTTTTGAAGTTATTTCACAAGTTAGTTCTTCTGTAAAGGTTTTGAGAATTCAGCTGGAAACCCGACTGGACCTGAGGTTTTCTTGGATGGCATTCTGTTTATTGCCATTTCTATCTCCTTGCTTGCTATTGGTTGATTCGGGTTTTCTGTATCCTCTTGGTTCAATTTAGGTAGGTTGTATGTGTCTAGAAATCTGTCAATTTCTTCCATGTTTTCTGGTTTATTGGAATATGGGTTTTCAAAAGAGTTTCTGATGATCCTGTGAATTTCTCCACTATCTGTGGTGATGTCTCCTTTTTCATTTCTGATTTTAGTAATTTGGGTTGATTCTCTCTCTTTTTTGGCTTAGGTTTGCTAGTAGTTTGTCAATCTTGTTAATCTTTTCAAAGAACCAGCTTCTTGTTTTATTGATTCTTTGTATTTTTTCTTATTCTCTATTTCATTGATTTCTGCTGTGATCTTAATTATCTCCTGCCTTCTACTGGCTGTGGACTTCAACTGTTCCTGACTTTCTAGGTCTTTGAGGTGTGTCATTAGGTTGTTTATTTGGTGACTTTCTGTTTTTCTTATGTGGGCACTCAGTGCTATAAATTTTCCTCTTAATACCTCCTTCAAAGTGTCCCATAGATTTTGGCATGTCGGGTCTCTATTTTTGTTTAATTCCAGGAATGTTTTTATTTCTCCCCTTATTTCTTTTATGATCCAGTCCTCTTTCAATAGTGTATCATTCAGTCTCCATATACTGATGTGGTTACTTTTTGTCTTCCTGTTGTTAATTTCAGCTTTCATTCCATGTCATCTGAGAAGATTCAGGGGATTATATTACATCTTTTGAATTTTCTGGTGCTTGTTTTATGGTGCAGAACATGGTCTATTTTGGAGAAGGTTCCATAGGCAGCTGAGAAGAATGTGTATTCAGCTGTGGCTGGTTGAAATATTCTGTACATGTCTATTAGGTCCATTTGGTTTATAGTGTTCCTTAGGTCTGAAGAGTCTTTACTCATCTTTTGTCTGCAGGATCAATCTAGTGGCATGAATGGTGTGTTGAAGTCACCCAATATTATTGTATTCGGGTCTACTTGAGACCTGATGTCCGACATTTGGAGCATAAGTGTTTATTATCATTATATCTTCTTGTTTGATTGTTCCTTTTATTAATAAGAAGTGACCTGTTTTGTCTCTTCTGATGTGTTTAAACTTAAAGTCTGTTTTGTCATATATAAGCATTGCTACCCCTGCTTGTTTTCAGTCTCCATTTGCATGGTATATTTTTCCATCCTTTCATCTTTACCATATGGATATCTTTGACTATAAGGTGACTTTCTTGTAAGCAGCATAGAGTTGGATTATGTTTTTTAATCCACATTGCCAGTCTACGTCTTTTAATTGGGGAGTTAAGACCTTTAACATTCAATGTTATTATTGTAATATGATTTTTGTTTCTTATCATTTTGAGTTCTATTTTCTGCTTGATGTAGTGTCCTATCTCCTTGCTTAGCTGCCGACCTGGTGGAGTTCACCTCTTCTCTGGTTCTGGAATTTGCTTGTTTTGTCTTCTTTGTGTTTTATTTCTTTTAGGATTTTCTCTAGTGCTGGTTTGGTCCTCATGAATTCTTTAAGTTTCTGCTTGTCTTGGAACTTTTATATTTCTCCATCTATTTTGAATGATAACTTTGCTGGATATATCAGTCTTGGTTCGAAGTTGTTTTCTTCCAGGGTCCAGAGTATTTCATACCAGCCCCTCCTGGTATTCATGAGTTGTGTTGAGAAGTCTGGAGTGATTTTTATTGTTTTGCCCCTGTATGTCGCTCATTCTTTTGTTCTTGCTGCTTTTAAGATTCTTTCTTTGACCTCTATATTAGTCATTTTGATTATTATGTGGCATGGGGAGGTCCTTCTTGGGTATTGTCTTAACGGTGTTCTGTATGTCTCCTTTATGTGAATGTCGAAGTCTTTTTCTATGTTTGGAAATTCTCTGAAATTATTTCTCTGAAGAGATTTCTGATACCCTTAGTTGGTGTTTCTAAACATTCTTCAATGCCTTTTATCCTTAAATTAGGGCGTTTCACATTGTTTGTATTTCTTGGATGTTTAGGGTGTATTGTAATATTTTCTGTATATCATTGACTGTGTTTTCAGTTTTGAATGAACTGTCTTCCAGGAGTGATACCCTGTGTTCCATGTGGTCTAGCCTGCCAGAGTTGGTTTCTATTGCTTTCTATTCATTTATTGACTCCTTCATTTTGTTCAAAGTCTCTTTCTGGTTCTTTCTTAAAGCCTCAATCCCTCCTTCATCTCCTGTACTCTTTCTTTGAGGCCTTTCATCATTTTGATGATCAGAATTCAGAATTCTCCATCTTGCATTTCCTGTAGATCAGTATCGGTAATCTCCCTTGTTGTTACATTGTGAGAGTTTATTGTTTCCTCACTATTCCTCATTCTCAAATTTTCAGTGTTCTCACATTTGTGTTTCTGTTGTCTCTGCATCTTCTTCCACTTTGAGTGTAAGACCTGTGTCTACTTGTTATCCCTAAGTAACAAGGCTTATACTGGGGGGTATATATTTGTCTCTACTAATCTGACTTATATAATCAATCCCTTGAAGTTGTACCCCAGAGCTCTTTAACTAGGCAGGCAAAGAGGAGTCTCTGATTTGCTGCCAGCAATCATGCTCTCCAGGCCCAAACTCGACTGGGCTAGAGACTAGGATATTCTGTTCAGAGCCTACAGCCTGCTGGTTAGGGATTTAATGCCCCCCAGCCACTGCCACTGCTCTGCTGATTGTGAGCCCTTGATGCTGCAGGGCACTGACCTACGGCCTCTGTGACCAGTGAGCTTAGGCTCAGCAAAGCTGACAATTGTTGTGTTCTGAGCTTGTGGCTCAGCTCGCTGTGCTTTGTTGGCCCCTGGTATACTGCTTTTGAAGATCCCCTTTTGCGAAGTTCTGACAGTCACTGGCATTCATGAATGCCAAGTATAAACTCTGCTATTGGAGAGAGAGTCCAGTTCCCAGCCTGTAGCTATGATCAAGTGGGGACCCACTGGGCCTCTGGACTCTTGACCTCCAGGTGAGGTCTGAGCCAGATGGCACCACCATCACTTACCACATATAGAACATAATATATATATATATATATATATATATATATATATATATAATATATTCCACATATATTTTCATTAAATTAAATTTAATGTGTGTTCTTAATATAAGAACTGGCATGACTTTTTCCTTTTGATGCTTTTGCTGTTTTTAATATATCTCTACATAATTTTGTCTTTCTTTGATAGTCCTCCTTGTACAAACCCACTTTTCATTTTGGACACAGAGTTTGCTGTCAGTCTCCTGTCTCATCTGCTCAATTTTTTCTGAAAACTTTGGGACAGTTTTGGTTCTGTTATCTTCACTCTGGTTCATCTTCTAACTTACCTGAGATAACTCACTTCCTGATGACCCACTGACTAGAGCTTTAACTAAGCTCTTCTAGACCCTTATAGAAAAATTCCTGGGTCATAGAGAAAGTAATTCAACACTTACAAAATGAAGCATTTTTTTGCCTTTGCTAAATCTATGAAAACAGAGATAATTATGAAGCCATATGATCTCTATTCATGTTATTAACAGGTGTTTCTTCATAATTCTTTGCCCCTATGGTCATCTTGTAAAATTAAATTGAATTTTTTCCTTTTCTCCAATCAGTGATAGTGTAGATTGTGTATTTAATTCCAATTACTTTTATTTTAAGCCTGGCATTATGGTGGCACAAGGTTATAATCCCAGTACTCTGGAGGCTGAGACAGGAGGATCACAGGTCCCAGACCAGCCTTGGCAACTTAGCAAGATTCTCAGCAATTTAGCAAGGCCCTGTTTCAAAACAAAAATTTAAAAAAGGGACTGGGGGTATAGCTCAGAGGTAGAATTCCCCTGGGATTGATCCCCAGTACCACAAAAATAAATAAATAAATAAATTAATTAATTAATAGATAAATAAATAAATAATGAAATAAAATAAAAACAAAAAGGGCTGGGGTAACTTGGAGGTGGTAGAATACTCCTGGGTTTAATCTCCAGTAACCCCTCAAAAAAAAAAAAGAAAATAAATCACTCCAAAGTAAAACCAATTACTTTTTCTTCCAGGGAGCTACTCTGGTTAGATCTCAGCCATTTCCTGGTCATTTAAAGCACTCCTCCGTTTTTTCATGCCTCTCTTCTGCATAACTGCCCTGAACCTGATCAAGAGTCACTCTGTCTACTTCTCTACCTGCACTCTATTAAGGCAATGCAAGTAGTTTTCAGATTGATGGACTTGATTGCTCATGTCTTCCTTTCTCAGCTGTGATTGTTGGAGCTGGAAAGAATGTGCTAGAGAAGGAGATTAATTTTTATATCTTATTCCAAAAGGAAACCCAAGAAAAGCAATCTCCAGTTCAGAGCTAATGGCTATTCCATTTTTGACTAGGTGAACTGATGCAGAAAACTTCAAAGATCAACTGGGATTGGAAGGAAAATGACCTTCATTTTGCTAGGTCTGGTTCCCACAAAGTGAGTGCCAGACATAAACTCATAGAAAGTAAACAAGAGGAACATTAATGAGCAAGCCTGAAGCCCACATGCGGCCGATTGGGATATCGTGTGATATCAACTTAATTGCACACATCTGGTGTGCAACCAGATCCTACAAGCCTTTGCAAATTAAATAAAGATGATGGCTTAGTTTAATCATAAATAACTAAATATGCAAATAATTGAGGGAGGATTCTTGATGTGCAGCTAGAATTCACCAGAGGAACAGGGAAGACTGAGTAGTAACTGAGTATTTATTTAATACTTTTATTGGTGCATTGTAATTATACATCATCTTATACATCATCGTGAGGCTCAAAGTGATACAAACACGCATGCACAGGGCACTTGATGTGTTTGATCTGGAGGGTAACTGAGTATCTTAAGAATATTGAAGCATTACTGAAATTTAAAATATGGCTGAATGTACAATTGACTTCCTTCACTGAAGAGATAAAATTCACAAAGAAAGGGAAAGAAATGATCCTTCCAAACATGATAGTGAATTTAAAGATATTTCATCTTTGAGAATATTCCATTCAAAGTGTGGGGACAGTCACAACATGGTGTGTGTTAGGCTTCCCCGCCTCCTTCTTATGAAGGCCACTGTTGTATGGAAAACAGCTAAGCTGGTCCCTGAGGACACCACATTGTCTTGTGTAACTCTGTGCCCTGGCTAGTTGCCACTTTTGTTCTGATTTATCTGGGTATTGTCCTAGGTTGGTAGGGTGGGGCTGGAGAAGGTGGGTCCCTGGGGTGCGGCCTTGGAGATTATATATGTTTCCTTCTCCCCCTCATCTTTCTCTTGCTTTTGACCTCCATTATGTGAGGAGCACAGCCTATGTGCTCTCCCTCTGTCCGCTTGCCACCGCCATGCCTTGAGATTGACTGTCCCCGGCCTCACATGGACCGAACCCCAATATCTCCAAGAAAAATTGTGAGCTAATAAATCTTCCTTCCTCTAAGCTACATGGTCAAGTCTTTAGATTATGGATGTGAGAATGCTAACAGATACAGTATATAAACTGAGAGTTTAGTTAATTGGTAGGCAAATGCCCGTATGAGCAGATGTGTGGACACAAGGATGCACAGACAGCCGAATGTGCTATGGGGAAGTCTCTTTGCAGAGAGCCCCATGTACCCAGTCAGCTGCCACTGAGTTCTCAGGGCCTAGGCCTCCTATTTCATTCTGGTGCAGCTAGAATAAAGCTCTGTCTCATGCCCACTCATTGCTTCGCTTCTTTTATGGATGGACCAGATTGAACCTGCAACTTTCCAGCCTTGGTCTATTACACAAGAAAAGGTAGAGTAAGTGTGATAGTTAATCTAAGTTGTCAACTTGACCTGATCATGACACACCCAAGATTATGTGATTTTGGGTGTGTAACAGCAGATTAAAGAGAAAGCCCTGCCCCGAATGTAGGCAGCAGGATTCTGATAGGTGCGGACTTAGATAAAGAGGGAGAAGCCGCGTAGAGTGTGCGTGACTCTTTCCGAGGAAAAAACACATCTGCTCTCGCCTGAGATCGTCGGCCGCTGGCTTCACCTTTCTCCGAAGAGCTCATTGATCTTCTCGGCCTCCTGCTCTTGGAACTGAAACTTCACCATCGTTCTCCGAAGAAGCTTCCTGATCTTCACGTCTTGGACTGGGACTGAATTAGTGGTTGCTCCGATCCTAAGACTCCAGCTCTTAGACCGTTCGACCAGCTACTGATTCCTCTGACTCTCCATGTGCAGTCAGAACCTGGGACTACGTTGCTTCAAACTGTAAGCCCATCTGATAAATCCCTTTTTTTCAAATATACTCATTCTGTGTATTCTGTTAATCTAGACAACCCTGTCCAATACAGTAAGCATCAGTTCACAGAGGCATCCTGTGACTTACTGGGAACTATAAGGACTTTGATCTCTAGAGGTGTCACTATAGTCCAGGTACTTGAACTCTCTGCTATTGACTTGTCTCTTCTGTTAAGCATAAGTAATAGTAAGCATAAATGCTTCCTATCTATGGTGGTTGTTCTTATGATATCCACGAGTCAGACAGCAAATCTTCAATAGTTGTTCATTTCCTCCCTTCTGTTTTATTCACCTCTTTGGGACCAGTCTTCCCAAATGAAATGTTTCTATGCAGCAACTTCGTAAATTTAACTCAGCATCCTTTCCTCCATCCATGCCCAAACTATTATCAAGGGTCTTCAGAGAGAAAAGCCCTGTGTTTAATGACAATGATTAAGAAATAAAATAAATAGAATATTCCATGTTTTCAGGAGCCTATGTAATAGTAGATCAACATAGGTAACTGAGTTGCATTTATTTAACCATTCATTTAGTAAGTACTTATACAGTAGCTGCTATGTATCGATCACTTTTCTAAGCATTGAAGATACAGAATGAAGGTCCCCAACACTCTACCTTCGTGGAGTTTATATTCTGGCATGGGTACAAAAATAAATAAATAAACACATTATATCACATACTGCAGGTGACAAATACTAGGGAGAGAGAGAGAGAACACAGGGAAGAGGAAGAGAGAGAACATTATATACATAATGTTCTCTTAGAGTCTTCCATACTTATTTTTTTTTTTTTGTGGTACCGGGGATTGAACGCAGGGGCGTTCTACCTCCGCGCTATGCCCCCGGCCCTATTTTTTAGACTTTATTTTGAAACTGGGTCTCACGAAGTTGCGGAGGGCCTCACTAAGGAGAGAGAGAGAGAGACAGGAAGAGAGAGAGAGAGAGAGAGAGAGAGAGAGAGAGAGCTGAGGCTGGCCGCGAACCTGAACCTGGATCCTCCGGTCTCCGCCTCCCAAAATACTGGGATTACAAGCATGCGCCACCACGCCCGGCTCCATACTTATTTCTTAGAGCCAATACTACCTTCTGAGCTTTGGTCCTTGAAAGCTGGAGAATGTACTCAGCATCTTTTCTACTCTCTTGAGGTCCCCTTGGAATCCTCTTGTTACTGGATTTGCTTTCTATCAGGCCTCTAGAAAGTGTAAATAATGAAAAGAATGTCCAGTAGGACACAACTCTCTGATTCCCTCTCCTGGCCTCATGTTTCTCCTTCCTAAGCCCTGAGTTGGTTTCTCTACTGCCCCCTATGCCTTAGTGTTGGGACTGCACCCTTGCTCTGCCATTTTATCATTCCAAGATGACCAGCTGTAGACTAGACTTTGCAGTTGCTCCCTTCCTGCCATACTACAAAGCAGAGATTCTGGCTGCCACTTACCATCTGGCTGGATGATGCTACTCAGAAATACAGCGTAAATAACCCCCTGTGAGAATTTTGACCAAGGGGAGACAAGAGTTTGGAGGAACCCAGCAATACAAATTCTTTATCCCTTCCTTCCTTTAACAAGTTTTTCAGGGGCACACTTTCTCAGAACAGCACTCCAGAAATCATTCCAAGTTAGACAGATGTACAAGACAAGGACTAGCTGATTTTCTTAGAGCACTAAATTATAATGCATATCAATACATGGCAGGCTTTGAGGAATTCTGCCATTACAAGAGCTATTTAACCTCATATAACCCCAAATGTTCTGAACTTATAGGACCACTGGACCTATAAAGGTCTTTGTCACACAACAGCTAATACTGTCCTTGAATTCACTTAGAGAAATGGTGCTCTAAATTCCTCTCAAGAGTCACAGCCTAGCTATGTGAAAGGGGTATCTTGGAGCCTCTACCATACCACTGTGTCCTTGACCCCCTTGGTCCAGTCCACCCAACAGCAGCTCTGCAGGCGAGAGGTTGGACCAGTTAGCCACTGCTGGGCATGAGTCTTGCAAATTCTCCACTAAGGAAGGTGCTGCAAGACAACATTGCCTGGGAAAACAAAGATGAATTCTTAGACCTGATTTATATGCTTCTAATTGACAGATTTTGTGGTTGTTGGCATCTTTCAAGGCGTACTTGTGGAAATGTCTGTGATCAGGGTTTCTGCCTATTTATTGAGAGTTCTATATCTTCACTCCAATTGTTACAAATAGATGGATTAGGATTGATGTGTGGGGGAACTCTCAAAAGAAGGGTTTATGGCCCCTTTGGCCTTGTCCTTATTTGGCATGCAGGTATGAACCATACTTTATACTCCTATCTATCCTGGTCGACAATCAGCAGCTCCTATCTGCAACACAGAAACATGAAAGCAGAGATGCTCCAGCAACAGAGAATAGAGTAGACCCATTTCTGCTGGACCACTTATTAGCCTGGTGGCTATAATTTTTTTTTCTAGGAGCTTCAGAACCATTCACCTTTGAAGAATGATTTTCTGAATTACTCCATCACAATCCCTTTTTCCTCGCCTTCTGTGGAATTCTGTTACTAAACATTTGGTTGTTGGTTGGAAGTAAATATGTAATTTTATGTGCCTTTGGATTTGGGTGAAACATTAAATTTTCTTTCTCAGTTCTCCAGGCATATGTTTAAAATCATGAGTGGCTTTTAAGGACATTTAAGTTTTCTGACTATGGCATGATGAAGTGTGCATGATTCATAGCATTGTACGGGTTACTTTGTGCCCATACATAATAACAGGTTCCATCACAGATGTTTTCAAAAATTGAATAAGTAAAGTGTTTAATGGAGAAAGGAAACATTTTCAAGGCTCTACTCACTTGTGGAGAGGAAATACAAACACAACTCTGTGGGTATCAACTTGAACTCTTAGCCTGTATCTTAACGTTGTCAGAACAGTAATGGAAGCAGTGATAATAACATCTAATGAGACCTTACCCTGTGCCAGGCAATAACTTAAAATCTATATAAGTATGCTTTTAATTATTTCCTAGAGTAATAATAAACATTTGCTTGGCATTTGTTTACTGGAATCATCCTAAGTGCTATACACATGCAAACTCATTTAAAGCCCATGATATTTTCATGAGACCCTATTATTATCCCTATTCTGTAGATTAGGAAATTAAGTCCCTGAGAGGTTAATGGTGCACCAGGAAGTTGCAGACCCAGGATTCAGCCCCAAGTGGTGTGACCCAGAACCTTCATCCTTACTGTTCTTACCCACTATGCCAGCCAGCTTCTCAGGTACCTAGAAGTGGCTTCTTAACAACATGAAAAACTCTTGATGTTCCGTAATTCAGATAATCTTATGAGATGAGACCAGGAAGCTTTTCTCCCCATTTACATAAGAGGAAACCAAGGACAAGTGTAATTAAATTACTAGCCCTAAATTGCCTGAATAGTACAAAGCAAGACTTTGGTCTTACTGTGTGAAATTCTGTTCATTTCATGGCATGTCATTCTGCCTCTTTTTTTTTAAAAAAATAATCTTCTAAGTTCTTAAATTCTTGTCAAACAGAAGGCCTGTCTTACTATGTACCCCAATACCCTCAAGCCCTTTTTCAGGATTACAGAAATTCTTTAATGCATAGCAAAGAGAGATGATTGGAAACCTGCGTCAATGTGAAGGAAAAGCTTGAGGGTAGAGACATGTCAAACACATCCTAGGATGAAATAGAAAAATCTAGCAGCAAGGACTTTAAGGTACCACATAACCAAATGCTGTAATATACCAAGAAAAACAATACGCTGTAGAAATTCTAAAAAGGAAACATCTTCATAAAGAAAGATGACCAAGGATGACTGCATTTGGGAGACATGCAGTGCTCTCTGAAGCTTGTACTTGGTGGAAATTAGAGGTAGAAAGGAGAAGCCTTCCACCTGAGAGCTTGTTTTTGCCATGCTAGATTTCTAGGCTGAGATGTCCTGTTAACGTACCCCCCCAATTGTAATTGGACCATTCATTATGGTGCAAATTATTCTCAAACTCCTTGGTCCTTAAGAGTTGGGGCAGCTCTTCATGTAGCTCTAAATGTAGCAACTGCAGATGAAACAGATACCAACATTTTTGGCAGGTAAAGGCTGCCGATCTGGGTCATGGACCATAACCCTCACAACAGAACAATAATTAGCCTCTTGGTGTTTCACTTAAATAGGCCTTTTCCCTTTGTGTGTTAAGCATTATTTCATATTCTATTATCACTGTCTGTTTGCATTTGGTGCAGTTGTTTCATTATTAATGTAAAGGAGCAATTCAGAATCTCGTGATTAATTTTAATGTAGATCTTCCTTGCCTAAATAATTGATGAGAATGATGATCAGAGCGGTACCAAGTCAGGAGCTGATATTCTTTCTGTCAACTCTTATCTTCTCAGCTGCACTCATTTCCAAATCCCCCCTGAGAACCTTCACTCGGTTGCAGATGTTTTGTATTCCCCAACTTCTTGTCACTTAGTTCTTTGGTTATATGGCTACAAATCCTATGATAGCTTCATAAAGAAAATAAAACACATTTTTTCACATTTTCTCCAACTATTTATAGGAAGAAAACCTGAGGCAGCAGAAATAAAGTTATTTCTATCCTCTTGGGGTGCTGAGACCAGTGGCAAATGAGTTAGGAGCAATCTAAGTCAGGAAAAACAACTTACTTCTATATAGCACATTACACGGTGCTTTTAAAATTAAAAACTGAGATGCCAGGGCTCATAGCTCAGTAAATTGTAAAATATCTCTTCCACTCTTCCTCTTTTCCTGGCCGCCCCCACCCCCGTTGAATTTGTAATCATGGACACATGTTCTTTGCCTAGAAGATCTGGTATAGGATCTGAGCATCACTGTGAGAATAATGGAGACCACCAGCTTCTCAGAGCTAGTTGGGATAACCCACTTTGAGTTCCTGATAGAAGAGTGAAGTGGGTCAGGAGTGAGCAGCAGTGGCAACAACAGCTGCACCATCCTCGCCTAGTGTTGGTGTCATTTGCTATTGGGTCTTTCGGTCTGGTTTAGGACCCCTTAAGGTTCCTTGGTCCTCATTTTTAGGAATTAGCCCTACATGGCTATCCATTTTCCTTACAAATTACAATACAGCATGAGATGAATCATGATTCATAATGAGAAATAGTCCGGTATGGTGGTTACATGGCCTGTAATCCCAGTACTTAGGAGGCTGAGACAGAAGGATCGCAGATTTGAGGCCAGCCTCAGCAACTTGGTGAGACCCTTAGCATCTTAGTGAGACCCTTGGCAACTTAGTGAAACCCTCAGCAACTTAGCAAGACCCTGTTTCAAAATAAAACATAAAATGGGGCTAGCGGCGTAGCTCAGAGATAGAGTGCCCCTGGGTTCAGTCCCCAACACCACATTAAATAAATAAATAAATAAACAAACAACAAGAAATATAGAAACACACACACACACACGCACATATATAATTTGGTCTTTGTTCCTATTCCTGGCACAGAGCTCCTAAAAGCTGTTGAAATTTGCCAAGTGATAAGAGTAATAAAGGTAGAAGGAACATCTTTTGTTTTTCATAATAATCCCTTTTCAACGATGACACCAGAGATTATATTACTGCAGGGACTTTGGAAAGCTCCTAGGTAACAGCAGGATGGGGGCTGGTTGCCAGGAAATTGTGATCTCAAGGGTTAGAACTTTTTTAGCTCCCCACCCCTCCTGAAAAAGGAAAGGGATTGGAGATGGACTTAATCATTATTTGTTAATAATTTGATCAATTATGCCTACATAATGAAGCCTTAATTTAAAAACAGCAGGGTTGAGGGAACTTCTGGGTTGGAGGTGAGCATTTGGAAGTGTGGGGCGGGTATTGCTCCTGGAAAGGGGACGTGAGCTCCACGTCCCTTCCACAGACTTTGCCCTGTACGTCTTTTCCATGTGGCCTCCCCTGAGTTGGATCCTTATATAAGAAGCTGGTAAGCAAACTGTCATCCTGGGTTCCATGTGTTGTTCTAGCAAACTATTAAACCCAAGGAAAGGGTCATGGGACCTCCATGGTATAACTTATCAGTCAAAAGTACAGGTGACAGGCAGGCGTGGTGGCGCACGCTGGTAATCCCAGTACTTGGGAGGTGGAGACCGGAGGATCTGGGTTCGCGGCCAGCCTCAGCTACTTAGTGAGGCCCTCTGCAACTTCGTGAGACTCGGTTTCAAAATAAAGTATAAAAAATAGGGCTGGGGGTGTAGCTCGGCGGTAAAACGCCCCTGGGTTCAATCCCCGGTACTGCAAAAAAAAAAAAAAAAGCACAGGTGACAATGTGAACTTGCAATTGACATTCAGAGTGGGGACAGTCTTACGGGACTCTGCCCTTCATCTGCGGGATCTGAGGCTTCTTTTTGGGTTGATCATGACAGAATGTTGTTAAATTGTAGGACACTGGGTATCCACCAAGAAGGAGAGGATCACCTGATATGGGGGAAATGCCCACACAGCTGGAGTAAGAAGTAAAGTATTGAGAACTCGTGTTAGAGTACTAGAGAGAAGTTTCCTTCCACGGGAATAACAGAGACAAATTAGTTTTGTGGAAATTACACATTGAACTTAGTGTCAATTTGAGGAAATGAGTTACAGAGTGGGGGCTGGACCTCATTGTTCTCTGATCATGTAGTTGGATTTACAACAATTAGTCGGGCCTGGTGGCTCATGCCTGTAATCCCAGGACTTGGGAGACTGAGACAGGAGGATCTCAGGTTTGAAGCCAGCCTCAGCAATTTAGCAAGGCCCTCAGCAACTTAGTGAGACTCTGTTTCCAAATAAAAAATAAAATAGGGATGGGGGTGTAGCTCAAAGGTAAAACACCCCTGAGTACCACAATAATAATAATTATTATTATTATTATATTATTATTACAATTATTATATATAATAATAGTTATTATTATTATTCTCCTTCCCACTTGCACCCTTTGTTTCTTCATTCATGTGGACCCATTCATAGAATGCAACTCCAGGCCAAAATCTTATGTGTGATCCTCGAGCCTGAACATAGGCAATTTCAAAGGCTTTCCTGAGCAGGCCTCGTGGGTGAAGCGGACCTCCTGACACCACAGCACACAACTCGTGCATTGCAAGTTTCTGGAAGGACTTAGTACTCCAAGCCAGTTGAGCTCAGCTGCTTCCTATTGGGGCCTCCATATCTGGGGCTTTGGCTGAGGGGTTTTTCAGGTATCCCCCCAAGACCTTATCAGGGGCCCTGTCAAGGGTGTTCTTCTCCACTCTGTTGCAGTACCACTCCTAACTCTGTCCCATTTTCTTCCCCTGTCCCTGTAAAGAGGCAGAGGCTTTTGTTTGGTACTGTGGGTAGTGAGATGAACCCCTTCCACCCACTTGTGCTGTATATCATCTGACTTTTGCTCCCTGACTGGGGAAATAACTGAACACTGAGCCCCAGCAACTTTGTCTTTTGCCTTCATTGTCACGTGAAGTAAATAAAAGCTTAACTGCTACTTCCAGTTTGCTCCTTGTCCTAATTGACCACAGCTACGCCTTGACAAATTGGTGCAGTTCAGGGTGTAATTGAACACCACTCCCATTTTGAAAGGACAATATGCCAAGGGTTCTGCAGAGTGCCTCGCCAGCAGGTCTTGGGAGTGTAGTGGATTCCACCGGCATCCTGCCTGCCATGTCTATGGATCTTGGGGAGTGCTAACAGATTTTTCACAGACATTTTGCAGTCCAGGGGGTACCATGGTCCTTCAGAGAGTCTAACTAGAAATCCAGCAAAGGGGCACTAAGGAACTAGGGAAGTTTCCCTAATCACTCTGGTCTGTGGTCTCAGGGCCCTCCAACAGTGAGACCAGAGACCCTTTGAGGCCCCATGATCTAAGTTGTGCCCAGTGACTATTATTAACTCTAAGCAGGTACCTTGATATTTTGCATCTCAGAAAGTTATTGAGACTCATGCTCTTCAGTGAAAAAATAACATAGAGCCCCAGGATGGCTTTACTCAGTGGCCCAAGAGGCCTTAGCAATATAGCTAGTTTGCTTATGCAGTAATAGAAATAATCCTGTTAAATTTAGAGAATTTGGAGAATTGTGGTTCATGGAACTAGCAACCCACCCCTCAGAATGCCCTGAGAGCAGTCAAACTCAAGTCACAGTGGCTGTGGTGGTGATAAGAGCAACACAGTCACCATGTTGCCCAGCAGTTGGACAGGCCCTGCTGTGCTCACTGAGCCCCATGGCACCATGGAGAGGAGGCTCCTCCCCAGGCTCTTAGTGCAGTTCCTCTCCAAAATGGATCAGCAGAGATAAAGCAATATAGGAGTGCTAACTATGCTATCCACACCCAAACTCTTCCATGGTGCCAGAAGTACCGGTTTGGGGTAGAGCATCTGTACCATACAGCCACCGATTTCTGGGTGCTGCCACCCTTTGTGGAAGATGGAGCTGCACCCATCCTGGGCCAGCCTGAATCATTTTGTGAGTTCCAGGATGGGAACAACTACCTGCCTAGGGCCTGCTGGTCTCTTCATTCCCTCGCATTCTAGAATATCCATGGCCTGGTATTGGACCATGGGGGTATCCAGTGGGCAGCCATGCTAAGGTCTGCATGGCGATAGCTTCTGTGATTGACAGAAGTACAAATGGACTTGGGGATGAGTCAGAGAGCATGTCAAACTTTTACTTGGTCTTCTAAGTCTTCATAAAGCAATTAGACTAAGGATCAGGCTGAGGCCCTTCTGTCCCCAAAGGAGACCCTCTAGGGTCAGAGTTCTACAGGAGTACTTATGGGCCTTTTGGAATATTGGTGTGCAAGTTACTGTCATCCCCACATCCCCTGGCACCAAGATGAAGGGGCAAAGATAATGCTTGGGAGTTCTGGGTCTGCGGACACCACTGAGACCCTTGCTCAGCTACGCATGGGTTCCTTTGCAACCCTATAAGCTGCCATTGTTATCATCCCCAATACAAAATGTATAATTGGTATAGATGCATTCTCTGTGTGCTTTCTTTCTTGTCTTATCCCCCAAGGTCTGATGGAAATTGCTGCAGTTAGGGCCATCTTAGTGTAGCATATGGAAAACCGGACTTATAGTTTGTGGCTAATGGATTGATACATAAAACAAGCCCCTCTATGAGGATGAAACATTTGGATAAAACTCAGTTCTACTCCATAGGCTCTTTCTAGCCTGCATGGATCTCAACATAAAGGTCCCTCTATTGACTAAGAAGGGAAAAAAACACTGAATATAATTATCGTGTGTGTTAGCTAAACCTGAAGACTGAATTTTTTTCCACTGCAGAACAAACAAGTGTGTAACCAAGTGTCTCCTAGGTTCACAAGAGGATGGCTGATGGAAATACAGACACCATTCTAGACTGAGACCTACATGAACAAACTCCCACTCTTACAAGAAGATGCCAAAACAGCATGGAAAACCCTTCTCATCTGTCAGACCCTGTTCTATGCTAGAAATACTGCCCATGGACAGTATCCAAAACTCAAGCTAAGCCAGGCATGGTGGCACATGCTTGTAATCCCAGTACTAGGGAGGCTGAGACAGGAGGATCACAGGTTCGAGGCCAGCCTTAGTGAGGCCCTCTGCAACTTAGTGAGACTCTGTTTCAAAATTAAAAAAAAAAAAAGAAAATAGGACTGGGAGTATAGCTCAGAGATAGAATACCCCTGGGTTCAATCCCCAGTGCCACAAAAAAAGCTAAATTAAGTGAAGTTATTTGCTTATTATCTTTATTTGGCATAGCCTTAATATGATTAAGTCCAATAGGAAATTCTTGGATTAGACAGGGCTAAAGATAGAAAGGGCTACCTTGAGTTCTACCCCAACAGTTCTTGAAGCACAGAATTTACAGACACATGCTAAGTCTTATTTTTTTTAATGGGAATCCCAGAATTAGATGAGGCTGGGTTTGGTCTAGAGACTCTGAAGGTATCAGTAAGTCAGTGACATCCTATAACCAGCCAAGTGGTCCCCAGCATCCTCAGCCGTTACTGTGGCTTGATGAGGCCCGCAGTATCCTGAAGCATCTTGTCCTCCTGAATGTTGGGCACCTCTGGTGTCATGTGAATGATTTGGCCCATGAGGCAATGCTAAAAAATATGAGCTATTAAGCCAGGCATGGTGGCACACGCTTGTAATCCCAGTACTTTGGGAGACGGAGACTGGAGGATCCGGGTTCACGGCCAGCCTCAGCTCACTCTCTCTCTCTCTCTCTCTCTCTCTCTCCCTCTCTCCCTGTCTCTCTCTCTCTCTCTACTTAGTGAGGCCCTCCGCAACTTCGTGAGACCCGGTTTCAAAATAAAGGATAAAAAATAGGGCTGGGGGTGTAGTGCGGAGGTAGAACGCCCCTGCGTTCAATCCCCGGTGCTGCAAAAACAAAAAAAAAATTGAGCTATTAGATTTGCAGTCCAAGTGCCAGCTCAGCCAGTATTTAGTTGGTGAGCCTCAGCAAATCTCTTAGCAAATCTCAGACTCAGTTTTCCTATATGTAAAGCATGATCCAGTATGTTAAAACGCCGCAACACATTTTTAGAAATTTGCAGATAATCATTATTACAGTCCAGGAAACTGAGATAGGAAGAGTTTAGTTAATTTTCCAAGATCAGAGAGCTTTCTTTATTTAGGAGATATTTATTGAATACCTGCTATGAGTCAGTCACTGTGGTTTTAAAGTATTTAGCATGGTGCCTTCCTAATAGTAGTTAAGGCAATTTCTTCTCTTCCCCTGCTTTGCTACAATCCTCTGGACTACAGGGATGTGAAGTCTTTAAGCAACCTATGGTTCAAAGGCCCTGTGTGGTGGTAAATCAGGTAGCAGATTTCTCAAGTTCATGCTCTAGAATGCATTTGTATCAGAAAGTGCCTGGGGTTTAATAGAAGGAGCCTTTTCATAGGTCATTATTCCTCTTGGTAAAAAAGTATGGAGGATTGTACTTCAATATAAATTTTATATGAAATAATCCTATGGTATTTTCCTAAAGCAACTGTCAGAATTGTTTTGTTGAGGTAGAGGGCAAAATTTTATCACTTAAGAAGATCTTACTCACGTTTATTATTTTCCTTTCTAGAAACTATATATCTTGGGACTTCGTGGTATAGAGCATATATATATATGGAAGAGTGATAGAGTTTGCAAAAATAAAAGCTTTAAGAGTTGTATACAAAGAAATGTTTATTATATCACTATTATAATGGCAAAGCATGAGAAGGATTTATATGTCTAACAATAAGAGGTTAAATAATGGGATATTTTATATTCCTGGCACATTCAAGAAAATCAGAAAATATTCATTGATAAAATGCATAAATAAAAACAAAAACAAGTTATTTACTTATTTATTTATTCATTTATTTTGGTACTGGCGATTGAATCCAAGAGGATTCTAACTCCCACCTACACCCCCAGCCCTTTTTAGTTTGAATCAGGGTCTCACTAAGTTGCTGAGGGTCTTGCTAGGTTGTTAGGGCTGGCTTCAAACCTGCAACCCTCCAGTATCAGCCTTCCAAATATTGAGATTAAAGGCATGTGCCACTGCACCCAGAAACAAGTGTGTGTGTGTGTGTGTGTGTGTGTGTGTGTGTGTGTGTTACTGGGGATTGAACCCAGAGACATTCTACCTCTGAGAGGTACACCTTGCCCTTTTTTAAAATGTTTTTGTTTTGAAATAGGGTCTCACTAGGTTGCTGAGAGTCTATCTATGTTGCTGAGATTTGCCTCAACCCTGCAATTCTCCTGCCTCAGCCTCCCAAGTACTGGGATTACAGATTTGCAACACTGCACCTGACAACAAATTGTTTTTTATGTCTGAATTTTTAAAGGAAATTAGAATTATCTAAAACTGGAATTTATTTTATAGTATATATTATATAATACACACACACACACACACACACACATATATATATATATATATATATATAATATGTGGTTGTATATAGATATTTGTGATAGGATTAGGAATGTTTTCCCTTTCTTTCTTTGGACTCTTCCTGTTCTTAGATTTTCTACAATGAGTTTTAAGTTTATATAAAGGAAAAATGCATGTTAAAAGAAAGGGTACCTGCATATAAATCCACCAAAAGCTCTTACCAGTTTTTTTTTCTACATAGAATTTTAGAAAGCATTGAAAATGGGTCGACTTTACATATAAAGTGTTTTTATTGGCTTTCCTCCAGCTTTATTGAAGTATAATTGACAGATACAAATTATGCATATTTGCAACATTCGACATGATGTTTTGATATATTTTCACATTGTGAAATGTTTTTATTTAAGGTATAAGGTACAGCTGTGTTAGAACCACTTTAGCACACTCCACATCTCTCTGCTGTGCTTCAAAACAGCTCCTTTACTGTTCTAGTGGGGTGTCTTATCTGTCTGGCATCTATAGGTTATAAACCCCATTGACATTCAGTGACGATTCTGAGATCTAAGATGCCTGGAATTATGCTCTGAGAATCCTAGAATATTCATCTACAAGTATGCACCAAGAATTTCTCATTTCCTGTTTTATAATTGCTGTTTAGCTTACGTTTTTCCATACCTAATGAATACCTTTGATGACCTGGGAACAGAACTAGGGGGTGTTGCTGCAATGGTGAATAAATGAGGCCCTCTGACATTGAGAGTCTTAAGGTCTGGTCAAAGGGTACACAGACATATAGGTGATTTCAATTTAATGTGAAAATGAATGTAATCAGGGTATTCAAAATGCTACACAAACACAGCAGAAGTCCAGGGTAGGATGTTAATGTAGACTGGCTAAGAAAGAAGCAGAGGAGGGTAAGAAAAACTCCCTGGTTCCATGAATTAGAGGAGAAAATGCTGGAGAGAATCCTGAATAATCATAAATAATCAAATGAAATGAGTGGAAAACACCTTTGCAACGAAGAGGACTTCAACATTATTGGATCTAAGCAACCATCCTGAGATAGGTGTGCAGCTTAATGGGGAAAAGACCTAAATTAATCAGTCTTGACCCACTAACATTTTATTCCAATTGATTATAAGATGTCAGGACCAGCTGCAGAAGCTCAGAAGGAAGAGAATACAGTCACAGGTGCTTCAGTGGGCTGTGTGGGAAGGAGAACAGACATCATCCCAGAGGCAGACTTCCCTACGTAGAAGTGAGATGAGAGTGTTCATTACTGATGCCACCCAGGTTATTCCTGCCCATTGGGCAGGAATAATTACCAGCACTGGGATGTATGATTATATCCCCAGTTTCACATGGTTGAAGATCACTGAGACATGTCATTATCTTGCTGGACATTATTACAGCCGTGAGGGGGAATGTTCCCCAATAGGAAGAATTTGGATCACATGTGTAAGATCATCCATTTGTATCACCCAACACAAAGGTGAGTGTCTTGCACAGAGGAGATTCTGTGCAGAGTAGTCAATATTATTTAAAGAAATGAAGGGCTGAACATATGATTTTAATGGCTGAGACCAAACAATGCTGACTGAGAAATGATCAGGCATAATGCTTTTCAGTGGAATAGAATAGTGGTTCCAATGGATGTTAATGTAGACTGGCTAAGAAAGAAGCAGAGGAGGGTAAGAAAAACTCCCTGGTTCCATGAATTAGATGGTCTGGGTGGTGGTGGTGGTGAAAATCGGATTAAATAGAATTCAGTGCTTTTTATCGTAGAAATTTTTTTTATGGTACTGGGATTGAACCCAGGGGCATTCTACCTCCGAGCTACACCCCGGCCCTATTTTTTATTCTTTATTTTGAAACCGGGTCTCACTAAGTTGCGGAGGGCCTCACTAGGTAGCAGAGGCTGGCCTTGAACCCGGATCCTCCAGTATCAGCCTCCCAAGTACTGGGATTACAAGCATGCGCCACCACACCCGGCTCGTAGAAATTTTTGAAAACCTAAATTGTGCTTTATGCAGTGTTTTGCAAACTTATTAAGCAATAAAAATAAACAAAATATCCCTTATTTTAAAGAGAAGCTTAAAGGAATATACAGAGCACAAATGCTCATAGTGATAGAGTTTGGTCCTCTAGGTAAGTGATTTCCATAGATAATTGTGCTTATGAATAAATGAGGTAAAAGGAAAACTCGAAGACTGTGGTGTCTTGAAATCCGAGAGAATAAAAGCCTTTTAAGAGTGATCAACTGTCTCAAATACACTAATGACAAATGATCAGTGCATTTGTCAAGACTGAAGATGTTGGTGATTGCATTAGTTACCTATTGCTGGATAACAAAGTGCTTTAAAATCTAGTGACTTAAAAAAACAAGAACTTATTATTTTACACAGTTTCTGAGAGTCGGGATATGGGATCAATTCAACTACATGGTTCTGCTCAGGATCATTCATGTGGGTAGAAGTTAGGTATTTGATGGGACTGCAGCCATCGGAAGGTTGTCTGTGAAGAGTCTGGTGTCCTATTTACTTATGTGGCCTTGCCATTAGTGACCTAAATCTTCAGTTTTTCGTTATATGAATAGCTTTCTACAGGCCTCCTGTGCATTTTCACAATCCAAGAGGAAACATATATGCTCAACACAAAAGATGCAGTCTCTACAATCCAATCTCAGAAGAAACACATCATCACTTCTAGCATGTGTTTCCAGTCACACAGACCAACCTTCCTATATAGCAGAGAAGATACAGAGACTATGCACTAGAGGATATAAGGGTCATAGGGGACCATTTTGGAAGCTGACTGTCATAGTGACTTTGATGACTACAGAATGAGAGGTGAGGAACTGGAGACAAATAGCATGTTTATGTTTCTCATGAATTTCTGTAGAATAGGGGAGTAGAATAATGGGACAATAGCAAAACAAGGATATATAATCAAGAAGGATTTGTCTATTTTTTCTCTTTCCCTTTCTCTTTCTTTGTGTTTCTTTTTAGGTGGTATTTATCGAGTAGAGAAAGTTTAGGAGGTTTGAAGTTAGAGGAGTCACTAGTTGTTTCAGAGAGAACTGGATTAGTTCTGCGCAAAGGTGTTCTCTAGTTCTTGGTTTGCCATTAGCTGTGTGACCTTAGGGAAATTACTTCAGTTCTTGTAACTCAGTTAATAATTGATAAAATAGAAAGGATAGTGTACCTATGGAGCAGGAAACAACCTTCGCATTGTTAGTGAAAATAGCAGCCATGCACCCATATTTCCTGAAAAGAAAGTTGGTTTTGTGCAGTAGCACTACTTCTGTACAGATCTGTATCTGTCTGTGCAGGTTGAATCTTTGTCATGATAATCGATTTTTAAATGAAAAAGAACATTGTATTTTTATACATTTTTGTGCATTGTAATTATAGATCATAGTGAGAGCCAAAGTGATACAAATGCACATGCTCATATCACTCTGTATTTGGCTCTGTATTCTCCCTCTGCTCCCCCCCGCCCCATACATTTTAGTGTTAATCTAATCAGAACATCTGATTTGACACTCTTCTTTCCATGTAAATAAAAAGATATCATGCAAACTCAGAAAGAAATTTGGGTGACCTAAGTGTTTCTACAATTTCAATTCTGTAGTCCCTCTGAGAACTCAAATATATGAGCATTATTGAACAAATAAAAAATGTGAGGATGAAATCATGTACGAGAGATCATCAAAAATCTTCTTTACCCTTGTCTCTCCTCTCTGCCTTTCCTATGGGTGTTTTCTCTTTTGAAAAGATTTTTTTACGTGTCCATTAGGATGGAATATTGTCAGAGAGAAATGAGTCTAATAGAGATATGAATCTCTCCTGTTTTATGAGCCCTTAGTATATCTGCTGTCTCTTTCCACTCAGGGGAGTTTTCTCTCAGAAGTCAATTTTTAAGTCAGATCCTAATCCAATTTAATCAGACTATCTGGAATGAAGACTTTGGTTTAAATCTGTTCCATATTAATGTGAAGAAATAACTGGCTTATCACCAGCTTTCCAAGCAAAGTGGCCAATATGGAGAGTACTGGGGTGGTTTAGATAATTTAATTATAAGGCATAGCAAGTGTCTGTGTGCGGGTGCTGGGGACTGGCCTGTGGAACAGTGAGGGCAGCATTTTCCCTGCTCTGTGGGCATTTTAACACACATCACTGAAACAATCTACAATCTCAGTGCAAAATAAAAAACATTGCATTCCAGTAAGTTTTAACATCTGTGTTTGTGTAGCATGTCTCTGAGTTATGCCTCGTTGAACAGTAGGAGTTGCAGGAAAAGCAAACCACAGTCTTGTGCCCTAAAACCCTTCCAGAATTGAGGGAAACAAATTCTTGTCCTGCATTCCATCCTGGGTTTTTGGCAGAATACAAGGCTGCCTGGCTGAGCAGTTGGGTTTAGTAAATGAACAGAGTCTCTTACCATGTACCATCTGACTAGTACCTGCCAAGAAAGCTGCTTTCCTTTTCCTAATTGCCAAACTCTCTTTGTTTCCCCCTACCTATGTGGCTCTCAGCTTTTTCCAGCTGTGTCAATTGCAGGAATTCAAGTGCTCTCAACCATTGTGATATTTGGTATGTGATGAACATCTACGTGGACTGCCAAGGGACTTCTGGGGAGCACTGAGAGCTTCCAGAGCTTCCAGAGGGTTCAGGAGCTGCCAGATGCAAGAGGCAAAGGGATGCTCTAACTTAAATTTCCAGCCTCTCTACAGTTACTGCTAATCCAGTGGGAAAATTTCCTCTCATATCAATATTGAAAGGGCATCCACAAATTCATCTATTTCTCTCATTATAAATAGGGATAGTTAGTTCCAATTGTTTTGTTAACTACCATTTAAAGGCCTTTTAAATGTGTACTAATAACTAAATTTTTCCATATTTTCTTATATATTATTTCATTGGTCATAACTTTTTATTTTTTATTTTTTTATTATTTTTTGGTGCTGGAGTTTGAACCCAGGTACATTCTACCTCTAAGCTACACCCCTAGCCCTAATTTTATTCTTTATCTTGAAACAGGGTCTTGCTAAGCTGCAGAGGGCCTCACTAAGTAGCTGAGGCTGGCCGCGAACCTGCAATCCTCCTGTCTCAGCCTCCCAAGTACTGAGATTACAAGCCTGTGCCACCACACCCAGCCTTGATTTATTTTTGAAACTGTAATTCTCATAGATTTATAACCAATTTTAATTTTATACATTTGTATATGCAATGAACACAATTCTGTTTTGGAAGAATGATCAGGGCAAAAATCAGCAGAATTAGTTGATAAAGATTTTATAGGCGTGGTTGATTTTATAATGGCTATCTATTAGTTCTTGCCCCCTCTGATATGTTTCTATTTGCAAATAAAAAATAAATGAATAACGTGAAAGAACACATCTGAAGTTAAGCAGCTTAGTTTGGATAACCTGAAATATAGAATTACATGTTCCCTTGAAAACAATTCATTTGAAATATGATAAATGTCATTTTCCCCCTCTGTCAATTTAAAAAGTAAAGACTAAGGGGAAAAGTTTGGATTTTATTCCAGTAACCAAGGAAATCCATAAACAGTTACAATTCTCTATCAGAGAAACCAAATTTAAAAAAAAAAATGAACTCTATCATGTAGAGTCCCATCAGGAGGCAGAAATATTAACTAGGCACATCATCACCACTTAGTGCAGGTGACGGTTTGATTAATTGTGATGCCACTGCTTCCCATGCATTACCCACATCCCATTTCCCATTTGCAAAGAGCTCAGATCTGCATTCAAACTCAAGGACATTCCAAAACTAATCCATGACTGGCCTTAGAAGATCTGTGTGTGTGTGTGTGTGTGTGTGTGTGTGTGTGTTTAGTACCAATTTCAATAGCTGTGAGGGGAGATAGAAATCACACTAGCAATCTGATAGAAATAACTTGCAATAAAGGGTTGTTCACTAGATAAAAAGATAACTAAGTGACTAAAAAGGTAAAGTGAGAATTTTAAGGTGATAACTTCAGCAAACAGCTCCCTTGATTGGACTGGGAAATAAAGGCAAGCGGATGGACTCAGGGCCTGCAGGAGGGGCTATTGGGGCTGAATCTCTGATCTCTGAGAAGGGATTATTGCATCGATGGTGCTGGTAGCTCTGGATGCAAGGGGAGGCTATGTGGGCCTCTGAGGATGTAAAGTCTTTGGGTGGAATGGGTGTCTTTGAGAGGGCTTCCTGAGGCTGTTTCTGTGAGCGTTGGAAAAACTGCAAACCAGATTCAATGGCTACTATGAGAAGCAAACATAGCCGTGAGGATGAAGAGGTACTAACAGGGTGACGATCACAAGAATAGGAAATGGAGAGGAACCCCCAGGAAATGAATAGAATATTGCAAGTCTATCCTTCTTCTTCCTGCATGTGTGAAGTCTACAGGTTACAAGTCCCACCATGATCAGGCACAGCACAGAAGGTGCTCAAAGAAGCTTAGTAATTGTCCCAGAAGTGCAATGCAGGACAAATCAGTGCAGCAGATGGGAGGTGTCTTCTGTGGCCCCTCACTTCCTAGGCTGAACACCTGGACATCTCACTCCTAATTAAAAGGACATTATCCTATAAGCTTTACCAAGTCCAGCGGCTTTGGAGTTATGGATTGACCAATCCCTACAACTCATGTGGATCTCAAAGGCATTTCTGCTTAAGCTGTACTTTATCCTAGTGCTATGGAAACCAGGTCATCCAGACAAAAAAGGCCTGAGCAGTGGCTGAGGACCAAAGAAGGGCCTTTCCCCCTCCCTGAGAGCTCTTACTCCCTTTGATCATCAATTGATGAGAGCAGAGCTGTTGCACTGACTACTAATCTTAAAACACTTGATTTAGCCTCAGGCAGTATTTTTTATGCAATTAACTCAGGTACCTAACACCTAATTCTTTTTTACCTTTGGAGAAAATTTAATAATCCACTTCTCTTAGGAGGCATAGGAGATACTGCACATTTCAGTTCTGACCAACACCAATTTGCATGCTAAGGTGGCATATATTATGATTAGCATAACCTGCTTTGTCTTTGGTTTGCATTCAATATCATCACACATAGATGTAGCTACAGGAGCCCTTACTGTTCGAAGCCTGGATTGACTTTGGCTTGAGGGGCTCAGGTACAAGGGAGTCCTTAAGAAACTTCTCAGAGGTCTCTGTGGAATTGTAAAGCATAGCCAACTATTGGCTCACGAAGCTGGTCACTCCATATACAGCTTTCTAGGAGGCAGATAAAAAAAGGCAAGAGGCAACGATATGTGTTTAACTCTTCATCAGAATATAAGCTGGGTTTTTTTGTTTGTTTTTTTGGTTTTTTTTTTTTTGCGGTACCGGAGATTTAACCCAGGGGAGTTCTACCTCCGCGCTACACCCCCGGTCCTATTTTTTATACTTTATTTTGAAACCGGGTCTCACAAAGTTGCGGAGGGCCTCACTAAGGAGAGAAAGAGAGAGAGAGAGAGAGAGAGAGCGAGCTGAGGCTGGCCGCGAACCCAGATCCTTCGGTCTCCGCCTCCCAAAGTACTGGGATTACAAGCGTGCACCACCATTCCTGGCTTTTACATATGTTTTAAAAAGGAAGAAAGAAATTCTGAGATAGGAAGTGTTTTCCAGTAGAAAAGCGTAAGTTAGTTTATCCTTAGGTTAACCAATGTTACCGTTTGGTATGAAGTCTTCCCCAGTGATTCATGTGTTGAAGGCTTGGTTTCTAATGCAGCAGTGTTCAGAGGTGGGGCTTTGGGAAATGATTCACATTCTCTCTCTCTCTCTCTCTCTCTCTCTCTCTCTCTTCTGGCTGCCATGACCTGAGCAGTGTTCCTCCACCACACCCTTCTACCACAATGGACCCAGCCAACATGGGCTGAAACCTCTGAAACTGTGAGCCAAGATAAATCTTTCCTCCTTTAAGATGTTTTTCTCAGCCTGGCATGGTGGTGCATGCCTGGAATCCAAGTACTTGTGAGGCTGAGACAGGAAAATCTCAGGTTCCTGGCTAGCCTCAACAACTTAGTGAGACCCTCAGCAACATAGCAAGACCCTGTTTCAAAATACAAAATAAAAAAAGCTGGAGGTGTAGCTCGAAGGTAAGATGCCCCTGAATTCAATCCCCGGTACCAAAAAAATAAAATGTTTTGCTCAGGTATTTTATCACATTGATGGAAAACTGACTGACACACTCCCAAAAGAAGTGTAGAGGCAGGGTCTCAAATCCAACTGACCAAAAAAGCCCACACCCTTTTTGCCACATCATGCAATCTATCCTGCCTAGTGTGATGAGTGTGGGGGTACAGATTGGTAGGAGGTGCCACACACAGAGTGGATATTTATTTGGGATATTATTTCTCTTTGGACTTCATCACATTTTTAGGGAAAAAACAGCCCAGGATGATAAAGAGTCCTTGGCTAAGTGATGCCTCAATGTTCCATTCATTTACCCCTTTTAATTTTTTTAACTACAACAAAGATTTTGGAGTAAATGACTTTCCTCTGTGAGTTTTTTTAAAGCTGAGAAGTTGCTGAACTCTTGATTTGGAGGAGGCATAATTGCATTCTGCATGCTGGTGTGCACCGTGGTTAGAGAAACACCTGGAACAACAACAAATGTGACTTGCAACGATGCCCTCGTTTCAGCTGATTTTTCATGCTGCTCACAGGTGAAGTCTATATTCAATTTGCAAGCCTTCTCTCAGCTCTGTGCTGATAAGGAAGCCTGTGATTTAATCTAACAGGCTAAGCAAAAGGTCTTCATGCCACAGATTAGAAATACAGCTCCCTTAAAGGCTTGGGAAACTCAGAGATAACCACCCTGAAATCTCTCTCTGCACAAGGTGCTGAGGCATGGCTCCAAGACAGCCGGCATGCTTTCAGAGGATTTGCAGACAGAGCTCAGCCCGAGGCTTTCATCAGGATGGAGGTGGAGGCAGATATGGTAAGGCCAGGTGGACATAAGAACCAGCATACTTTTTCAGTATTTTTAAAAGGAAACAGTTAAAAATGACGTGACACGACAATAATAGAGCATCAGTTTGGTTTGTAAGTTATATTTGGCACACACTCTTCTTGTATCTTTTTTCAAAGCCTCCCTGGATAATAGAAATTACTACAGTTAGAAGCTTAACTGTAGAAAAGAAGAGCCAAAACTGCTCTCAAAGGCAGTGTAGGATAACTGAAGATGCTCAAGCCCAGCGTCTGGGAGATTTAGCCTACTGTATTTGGTGAATATCTTAACTTTTAAATACAAAATCTTTAAGCTGGGCATCATGGTGCCTGCCTGTAATCCAGTATTTGGGAAGCTGAGGAAGGAGGATTGCAGGTTTGTGGTCAGCCTCAGCAGCTTAAGGAGGCCCTCAACAACTTTGAGAGACCACGTTTCAAATAAAAAATAAAATAAAATAAGGTTGAGGGTGTAGCTGAGATTAATCCCTAGTACCACACACACACACACACACACACACACACAATACTTAAAAAATCTTTAGGTAGATCATTTAATTTGGTCTCCAACATAGTCTTGGGAAATAGGAGAGTATTAACCTCACTAATCGATGAAAAAATATTACAGGTTATGACTAGGCCAAATATACTAAACAGCAAAGTTAAACTTGAGTCCAGGACCCATAACCCCATACTTTCCCCCTTTATTAAGCTTCTAAAGGTATAAAACATTTATCATCACCAAAAATATTATATCAATAGATACAAGGTATCTGGAGCTTATAGGCAAAGCATTAGTAAGAGAACTTTCTATACAGCATCAATTAATCTTCACAACAGCTATACACAGGGTTGCTTGGTTACAAGGTGCATACCCCTGAAGAAAACTGGTTAAATATGGCAACATTGAACCAGAACTTGAAAGCTTGTCCTTATCATAGGATGGTGGTGAGGAATGAAGTTTACCACCAGATGAGCGTGGGTGCGAGTCACAGCTGCAATGCTAAGTGTGTAACAATCTAGTGAAATGGTTTAACCAGCTTGAGTCTTTATAGTGAGGAAATGATATTGGGTGCTTTAATTTATATATACTTGGTGTATTAGTCAGGGTGTTCCAGAGAGACAGAAATACTAGGATATACAAAGAACGATATATATAAGAGGGGATTTCTTAAGGGAATCTGGTCACACAATTATGGAGGCTAAGGAGTATCAACAGGCAGTCTGCAAGCTAGAGACTTTGGAATCAGACAATGTGACTCGGTCGAAATCCAAAGGTTCAGAACCAGGAAACTTAATGGTATAACTTTCAATCCAAGATAAAGACCTTCAGAACTGGGGGATGGTATGTGTGTGGGGGGCGGGAAGTAGGGAGGAAGCTGGTCCAAAGACTGGCAAGTCTGGAGTTCTGGTGTTCAAGGCAACAGAAAAAAATTGTCTAGTCCAACTCATGGATGACAGATCAGTTTGCTTTTTGTATTTGTTGTCTTCTAGGCACTGGCTGATTGGACGGTACCTGTCCCATGATGTGGGATCTTCCCCATCTAGAACTTTCAGACCTGTACAATAACCTTTTCTCAAATCACCCTCATAAAGCCTGGTACAGTGGCCCACCCCTGTAATCCTAGTACTTGGGAAACTGAAACAGGAGAATTACAGGTTCAAGGCCAGCCTCAGCAACTTAGTGAGGCCATCAGCAACTTTGTGAGGCCCTGTTTCAAATAAAAGATAAAATAGGACTGGTGGTGTAATTTAGAGGTAGAATGCCCTTGGGTTTGTTCCTGAGTACCAATAAGAAACAAAAACAAAACAAAAAAAACCTTCACAGGCATACCCAAGTTTTATGTATTCCATAATCTGGCCAAGTTGACATCTAAAATTGACTTTCACAAAGGTCTTAGCTAAAGCTAAGATCTATGTTTCCCCAAGTCCCCTGTATTAGTCAGGGTTTGCTAGAGTAACAGAACTCACAGGATGTGTATATGGTAAAAGGAGATTTGTCAAACCAGCTTACAGCCCAAAGCAGTGTAGTCCCAAGTGGCTGCCAGCATGCAGAGAGCCAGAGGAACCAGCAGCTGGTAGAGTGGTCCAAGAGCTGGAGTTTCAGAATAGGAGCTACTGATAATGCAGTCCCATTCCATGATGGAAAGGCCAGAAAACTCTCCAGAGAAACGATGGTGAGAGTCCAGTTCCAATAGCTGAAGGCCAGTATCCCAAGTGAAAGCAGATGTGCTTTTCTCAGGAACAACCATGCATTCCTTCATCATGCAGCTTTCCCCTTCTTTTTATCCAGGTCCTGCAGCTCTCGGAGAACAGTGTTGCCCACATTCAGGACAGGACTTCTTCAATCAGCCCTTACATAAGCCAATCATCTCAACACACCCAAAGTCACGTATCTTAGGTTTCATAATCCAGTCAAATTGATAATCCAGATTAACCATCACATCCCCTTCACCACATAGTTCCTGATTAGAGTTGGCCAAAAGAGGAACTTGATCAGGATTGAAAAGCTGAAGTGAGGCAGAAGTCATTACTTTGAAAAGATGCAATTATCAGACTGATGTTGGATGAATGTGGAAATACCTGCAGGTTTTTTGTACATCTCACTTGTTTTCCTAGTTGCTGGCTCTGATGACCAACAGTGGCACAAAACCTACTGCCAGGTGCTTGGCTGTGGACTCACAAAAGCAATAAACACACACTGCAACCTTTTCCCATACAAGTACCCCTTCCCAGCCCTACTTCATTGGGTGATGTGCTTGGCTTTTCACACTTATTTTCAAGCTCTGATTTGTCCATCTGTATCAGTGCTTTGGCTGAGTAGTTAGCAATGGTTTCTCTGACACCCTCGCCTTCTCCTCTTCTAGAATTTCAATTTCCTGCCTCCTCCCATATATATATAAGGCCTAATTCACATAATAAATGTCTCAATTCCTTCATATTATTATGATGGCTGTGTTTTCCTGTCTGAAACTTGATGAACCAAACTTGATCTATGTTTGTAATCATGTAATGATTAAAATTATGTACCAAAACTCAGAATACGTAATGGCAAATAGTACCTATGATTATCATCAACTGAATGTTGTATGAACTTCAACTTATGATGTTTCTCTTTTTCCTTTGTGCTTCTGCTCTGTCCTGTTCAATCTGTCAACTGTCTTTCTCATAACTTGAGCTCATACACCTCATTAGTGTATGTCTTGATCAAAATCTACGTTGGGTTGGGCATGGTAGCACAGGCCTGTAATCCTAGTACTTAGGAGGCTGAGACAGGAGGATTTCAAGTTCAAACCAGCCTCAGCAACTTAGTTAGGCCCTCAACAACTTAAACTAAAAATAAAATAGGGCTGGGGGAGTAGCTTAGAGGTAGAATGCCCCTGGGTTCAATCCTCAGTAACACACACACACACTCACACACATATACACACACACACAAATCTACTTCAGCAAAAATTTGATTCCAGTCAACAAATGGTCTATCAGTCTCTGAGTATACCTAATTTCAAATTTCTCAGAGAGGCATCTGATTCATCAAGCAGCTAGACTCTATTAACAAGAATCCTGGCAGACCTGCCTATATGTAGTCCTCTGAACTAGCATGAAAGTAGGCAGATCCTGATGTGTGGATCATAATCTACTTGGATACAAACTCGAGTGTGTAATAACATTCAATTTCCTTAGACAGAAAACAAACAATATAAATTAACTACTCTCCAGGAAATTCTATGCCAAACAGTGAAAAAGAATATAAATTGTAAGTGGGTCTGCAGAGAAGATTGTGCTTAGCTAGACTATCTTTTAGAGCTGGTCCATTCTTGTTTTCTCACATTTTTTTATTAAGGTATAATTTTGCACCCAGGGAAATGTCCAGATCTCCAGAGCTTGTTTTGATGAGCTTTGGCAGTTGTTCTCATCAGCATTCAGTGGTTTCCTGGAACCAGCTTGTCAAGACCATTGCGGTCTATATACACAATGGAATCTTACTCAGCCATAAAAACAACAAGATTATGTCATTTGCAGAAAAATGGATGAAACTAGAGAATATTATACTAAGTGAGATCAGCCAGTCTCTGAAAGTCAAGGGTTGAATGTTTTCTCTTGTATGTGGAAGGTAGAGAGACAAGAGGAAACAGAAAGGACTTTAGGTAATTAAGGAGAGAGACTAGTAGAAGGGGATAGGAGGAGGAAGGTGGGGAGGGGAAAAGGAGGAACAGATGAAAGAAATAGTTCAAATTATGTTATGCCCAGGTATAAAGTATCACTACCAATCTGCTCTGTCGATTCTCAACCTGTCAACTGTCAATCTGTCAACTATCTTCCTCTTAACTTCAACTCCTTCACCTCTTTAGTGAATGCCTTGATCAAAATCTACCTCAGGTTAGGTGTGGTAGCACATACCTGGAATCCCAGTACTTGGGAGGCTGAGACAGGATGATCACAGGTTCAAAGCTAGCCTCAGTAATTCCACAAGTGTTATGTAAATGACTTTTTTGTTTCACTGAACAATTAGCTGTGTAAATTACTCATTATAGAATTCTAGGTTTACAGTTTTGTTTATTGGTTAGCACTTTAAGGATGTCATTTCATATTTTCTTCTGTTTGCATTGTTTTTTTATGAAGAATTAGCCAGACATTGCCAAATGCCCACTGAGAAATAAAAATCACCTCTGATGAGAACCACTGAAGTATACAAAGAAATACACTTTTGGAAAACCAGCGTACCTATGCAAATATATTTATAAAATAGGTTTGGTTTTATGATAAAAGCATGGGTGAATGGCCAATGATACTAATTCAGGCTAAAGAGATGTACAATAATAATCCTGTATGACAAGACAAAGTAATAAACACATTGAAATGAACTTCAAATAAAAATATTTTTCCATCAGAAACAAGCTCCAGAATTCAAGATAAAGTAAAAATTTTTGGAGGAAGATCCATTGATCCACATATGAACATAAATGCTATAAAACAAGGCCAGAGAGAAAAAGAGACGGGGTAAGGAGAGAGAAGAGGTCTTTGTAAAAATTAACATTAGAGTAAACCTGAGGTGCACAGCATTTCTCTTCTCCATGTTTATCTGAAGGACTGAAGGGTTTGGTCCTCTCCAAATAAGCCATTTATGGTAAGTTTATGAACAAAGTAAATCTCTATCATAATAGCATATATTGGATTATAATAGATATATGCAACCTCTAAACTGCTAAGCAATATCTGTGTCACCTTGCTAATATGTCTTAAACCTCCATCTTGAAGTCCTGTATTTTTAAAAGAAAACATGTGATTTCTGTTCAGCATGCTGATTAGATGATATGCACATTTGAAAATGCCACAACAGCTGTGAAACTCTAAACAAATGCAACAGATTCTTATGTGCTGTGGGCGGAAAACATGTGATACACACTATTCTATTTTCTAAGCCTAATAGGCAGATTCCATTATTTAATATGACACTGCTTTCCTGCTGAGCCTAGATGTAGCCTCATAATTTTTTTTTTCTGTAGAAGAATTCAGGAAGCCATCCCCAGTAGATCAGAGTAAGGAAACCATGTCATTCCTGAAACACTGTGCATAGCCTTTAGAGTCTTTCTTCATATGCATTTCCATTCCTTTATTCAGTGGTCTTTGAGAGGAATAAAAGGGCAAGGGTGTCTGTTTTGTTTCTCTAACCACATGGATTACCTGTGTAAGAGAATACAGTGATACAGTACCCAAGTTGGGAATAAACTAAGTTCTGGATAGAAATTTACTGTCCTGATTAGAGGCTAAAATATTTCCAAAGTCCAAAAATAACCTTCCTCGCTATTTCAACTGTGAATGCTGACCATGGAAACACCTGTTTGGGCACAAGTGGACTCTGTAGTCTAGTATCACACAAGATCAGCCAGCTTACAAGTAGAATCAACAGCAAAGTGTATGTGGATTCAGGGCACCTCCAACAGGAAGAGAGAAAGGTTCTGTTGAAGGAGTAGGTAGCTTCTCCTAATGGAAAGCCAAGGACATGAAAGAAAGGGGTAGGGGGACTAAACAGAAAGACAAAATGAAAGCTCCAGTTTCTCTCCAAAACCAGCACAGTCTTTAATTCAAGAATCACTTGGAACTTAACATTTCTGTATCTTGCTACTCTTTTATTTTATTATGGATGGTTTTCTCTTTTGGAAAAAAAATGCAAGCCCAGAAAATAGCTTCTATTTTGTCATGGAAATGACAAATTGATATGAGCCCCAGAGTATTTCTTCAGTGTTGTGAGGGAAAAAACAATTATGCATTATTCCAAAATAACTGCAGCAGCTAAAAAATCGAGGAAGGAATACCCAAACAACTGTGCAAAATAAACGGGGAGAATTGTGAACTTTTTAATGTGGAGTTTTCAGCCTGCGCTCAAGTTATAAATATCAGCAAATGTTCTATCGTGCTTCGTTGCTTTCCTCTAGTGCAATTTGTTTGGTGCCTTGAGATATGAGACAGCCATATATTTTACTCTCACGGCTAGTGGCCAATTTGCAAGAAAGCAAGTAATATAAAAATGGCTATTTACTCTGTTACAAGTGGTACAGTCCATTATTACTCTCCACTGATGTCGTTACAAGGATAGCAAATCAATAATCAGTTCTCATTCCCTCACTGGGAAAACCATCTGCTTCCATTATTGTAAACCATACTCGGTTTGGATACAACCTTTACTGCCATGCCAGCAGCTCATTCACTTGACAAGACCACAAACATCGCTGCAGGAAAATTATTCCTTAATTACCTTTCTCCAAAATTTAAATGGTTAAATGCTAGGGAGTTTCTTTGCAATGAAAGAAACCAAAATTACAAGAGGCTGTAAAAATGAAAGACTTCGTCTGAATTTTCAAATTGCAGAGTCCATCTTGCACAGCTTTTTCTAAATTAAGATCACTCGACTAACTACTAGCTCTATTTAGAGAGCCTCGGTCAGACATCTGATCACAGCCATGGGGCATTGCTTCCAGAGCAACCGCTGAGATCGAATGTGAAATCCTGACAACAGAGAAGGAAATCCTTTGGAGGCTGGACTCAGGGGCATTCCACCTCTGAGCTACACCCCTGGCCCTTTTTACTGTTTTTGTTGTGAGACAGGATCTTGCTAGGTTGCTGAGAGTCTCGCTGTGCTGCTGAGGCTGTCCTCAAACCTATGATCCTCCAGGTTCAGGCTCCCACGGACTGGGATTACAGGCCTGCGCCACAGCATCCAGCTCTAATTTTTATCTATTTCTGTTTATTTTAGCATCTTCGAGATTTCTACTTGCCCTAAGTTTTCTCAAGTATGTCCCCTTCGGGTAGGCAATATACGAAAGGCTGGTGGAGAGGCGCAGAGGTGGGCCAACCTTTGTTGTTCCTCCTTAAATTCCATATTCTGTTTCAGATTCCCCTTCTTTCCTACAGGGCCTCTCAGCTCACTCCTGCAACCCGTCCATGGGCAAGGAAAGAACTGGTTGCTGTTTTGTGTTATTTGGGGAGTGTGTGTGGATGCAGAGCAGAACAAACATCTACATAGTCCCTCTACCATCTCTTGCAGCCATCTCTGTTCTATTGATTTCACATTAACGTTTCACAGGGACATTGGTACAGTTCCTGACCGCTGGAGTTCCTGATACAACTGAGGAAGCACAGACACCCTTGGTAGTGAGATTCAGAAGCTATCTTTAAGATATAAAGGAAAACCATATGTGGTGGTGCACACTATTGATCCAATACCCAGGAGGGATAGACAGGAGGATCACATGTTTGAGGCTAGCCTCAGCCATTTAGTGAGACCCTCAGCAACTTAGGGGGACCCTGTTTCAAACTAAAAAATAAAATAGGACTGGGAATATAGCTCAAAGGTAGAATGTCCCCTCTCAGTACCAAAAAAAGAAAAAAAAAAGAAAACACAGATCAACAGATCAACAGCCAGCAGTTGCTTTTGATCCAACTACTGCTCTATACTATCATCTAATGAAATCTATCCCTGATTGTGTGGAGCAGGAAAGTAGGAAAAAACTAAGTTGTTTTCCTTTGTTTTGTTGTACTGGGGATTGAACCCACAGGCATTTTACTTCTGAACTACACCTCCAGCCTTACTTTATTTTTCATGTGGAAACAGGGTCTTACTACATTGCTGAGGGTCTCAATAAATTGCTGAGGCTGGCTTGATCCACCTGTCTCAGCCTCCCATGTACTGGGATTGTAGGGTTGTGCCACCATGCATGTATAAAAAGTTTTTGTTATCATATATCCTTTATAAAATTTCCTGATTTACAGCTGGCTCAAAGATTTTAATCTTGAAATTCAAGGTATTAGGATATTTACTCAGTTTTCTATACTCATAATACTAAAGCAGTAGGTGTCCTCCTATCTTGTTGAATAAAAGGGTAAGAGAGGCACTGGGTAAATAGGGAGAGAAAGAGCAAGATATTTAATACTTAGACTCCTTCAGACAGTAAAGATTTAATTGGTCACTTCTATGTGACATTTCAGAAAAAATTGATAGTGCTATTTTACAGTGTTTATTGTACTCAACCAGAACAAAATAATTATTCTTTCAACTTTTTTCTTTATCAGATTGTAACTATTTCAAGGGCAAGGCTGCATCTCTTATTTATTTTTGGAAGGAAGAGAAATCATTTTTATTTAAAAAGTGTACATACTTAGAAGATCATAGTATAAAAAGTTTAGTTGAATGATTATAGAATTAACCCCTCTATAACCACCATTCAATCACAGCTAGAATAATTCAAACACATCAGAGACCCTGATGTCACCTTGTATCCCCTTCCTGATCAAAAACTCCTCCCCCAGCTGGGCGTGCTGGTGCATTCCTACAATCCTAGTACTTGGGAGGATGAGACAGGAGGATCGCTGTGTGAGGACAGACTCAGCAAGTTAGTAAAATTCTTAGCAACCTAGCAAGACCCTGTTTCAAAACAAAACAAAAAAATAAAAAAGGGTGGTGTTATAGCTCAGAGCTAGAATGCCCCAGTACCAACACCAACACACACACACACACACACACACACACCCTCACTTTATAGGCATATTATCTTGATTTTAAGATTATTTTCATTTAAATACACAGTAATCTTAGTTTTGCAGATTTTGAACTTTATGTGGATGAAATTATTCTATATGTTTTATTTTGTCTTCCTTCTTTCAGAGTTCTGTTCTTAAGATGAACTGTGTTTTACACGGGACATTCGTCATTCATTGGTGTTGAGGTATGGAGTCTCACTTTTTATGAACACATCACATTTTCTTAATCCACTCTAGTCATGTTGGAATAGCATTGCATTTCCAGTTTGAGAGTATTTTGAGCAATGCTGCCATGAACACTCCTATACAGGTACCCTGATGCACATAAGCACATGTTTCTCTAGAATAGATATCTAATACTGAATTCCCTGAGTCATAGAATATACAGATCATCAACACTACAAGATAATTCCAAGTGGATTTTTATATGAAGCTGTAAAAATTTAGACTCCCAACAGCAGCATATGATTGCTTCCATAACCTCAAACATCTCTTGCTATTTGTCAGATTTTTAAGTTTTTGTCAATCTGGTAGTATTCAGTTATCACTCCCTTTGGCTTTAATTTGCAATTTTCTGATTACTAAGGAGGCTGAGACCCCTTTTATAAGTTTATTGGCCACTGACTTTAATTTCTATTTGAATTTGTTCTTTCTTTCTTTTTCTTCATGAAATATAAAATACTGATTATACACATTGCAAATTTCACTTGCCTCTACAAAGTGTTATTTTGTCTTATAACAAACTAATTTTTAATTATAATATGGCCAAATGTATTCATTTTCCTTTCTACAGTTAATGCTTTTTATAGCTTGTCTTCTAGGATTATGAAGATATTCTCATATCCTTATATTTTCTCTTTGATCTAAGTGAAATCAATTTTTGTGTGAGGCAGTTGATCAATTTCACTTTTTTCATACAAATACCAGCTGCTTCAGCACTATGTATTGAAAAGTCCACCTCTTTGCCATTTCTCTGCAATGCCACCTTTGTGATTTTTTTCCCCATGAGTGTGTAGTCACCTGGCTTCTTTCTGCCCATTTACTCGCTACTTCCTAAGAGAAAGAAATTATATTATTCATCATTTGAGGAAAGAAGCTAGGTTTATGCAAAGCTCAGTTCCTTGGTTTTTGTCTTGCATTTTGGCATTGGTCTCCCTTCAGAGGATCTACATTTCACCTTGATCTTCCATACATAAAATTTCACAGCCAGGTGCGGTAGCACACGCCTATAATCCCAGAATTTGGGAAGAAAAGACAGAAGGATTGCAGGTTCAAGGCCAGCTTCAGCAACTTAGCAAGGCACTCATCAACTTAGCAAGACCTTGTTTAAAAATAAAAAATAAAAAAGAATGGGAATGTAGCTCAGAAATAGAATAGAATGTTCCTGGATTGAGTCTCCATACAAAAAAATATCTTCACAGGGGCAGGTTCCATATCTCTGGGAGAATACCAGTTATTGTACAATGCTAGGTGGGTAAATATATTTATTTTTTACTTTTTTGTGGTACTGGGGATTAAACCCAGAGCCAATCTAGCTCTGAGCCATACCCCCAGCTCTTTTTAAACTTTTTTTATATCAGGGTCTCACTAGATTACTAGATTGCTGAGAGTCTCATTAAATTGCTGAGGCTGATCTAGAACCTGCAATCCTCCTGTCTCAGCCTCCCAAGTACTGAGATTACAGGTGCCTGTGACCATGCCTGGTTGGGTAAATTATTTAATTCTGGGGATCAATGAAGGACACTGTTGATAGACACCCAAGTCACATTCTCTGAAAAATCTGTATGATCTAACATTTTAAAAACCTCTATCTACTTGGTTTCTTTGTCATTTTTCAATGGCTTCTCAACTTAGAGAGCAGGTTTGTCCATTTATTAGGACTACTTATTATATAGTTTTACTGATAGGCATTATTAGTACTAAGGTATCTTACTATCTCTTTAAGCAAACTTTCACAATGATAGAAACTATGGGTTTTCATAAAAAGAAAATCAGACTGAGAAAGCCAAAGGAGAAAAGGAACTAGGTTGCTATTTTGGAAATTCATCCAATTTACTATGCAAGCTTTTCTTCATCCCATTACTCAATTATGTCAAATGTCCTCAAGCTATCTAGACAATCAAAAGGAAATGTAGAGATGCAGCAGTAGCTCAGCAAATTTTGACTTAAAGGGAACAAGATGCTACACTCAGGATGTAACCAGGATTTGCTAGAACAAATTAATGCTCAGGTTTGAGCTCTAAGTTGTCCTTGGAAATAGCCCATATCCTTAAGTGTGATGTCCTTCATAGAAGTTTCAGATCAAATGGATTGGAGAAGACCTTAGTGAACTCAGAGGCATTAAAGACATGCTGATCTATAATAGTTTCAATGAACACAACTAGAATCGAAAGATCCTGAAAGTAAAACAGGAAGGAACAGCATCAGGTCAGGTCCAGGGTAATGGGATGCTAATGAGGAAGTATGGGAAGAGGGCTACCTCATGCAGATTTTTTTAAATTGGCACATTTCAGGAGAGCAACACCACCAGTGAAGATCAAAAGTGTAAAAGCGTCCAAATGCTACATTTTTCCAGGATGGGGGGGAGGGTTTCCCTTTATTAGGTCTTATCTTAGGCATCCTAAGAATTCTTAAACACCACAGAAACTGTTGAAGAGAAAGCAATCTCTGTGTCTGGACATTTTAGCAAACTGTCAATCTTCCAATAGCAGGTGCTTCTGACTCTCACTCATGTGCCATATTTTTATCAAATATGTGCTTACCTGAAATGCTATATGGGATTGATATAAAATTTCCCCTAAAGAGCTCATTTATTAATATTCAGAGTTGATATAGTGGAATCATGAGGGTTGTAATCTCAGCAGTGGAAAAATCCATTGTAATAGATTTACCTGGGTGGTACCCAGTAGACCAGTATGGTGTGACTGGAGGAGGTGGATCCCTGGGGGTGTGGCCTTGGAGGTAATATATGGTTCCTCCTCCCCCTTCTCTCTCTCTCTCTCTTGCTTCCAGCCTCCATGATGTGAGCATAGCCCATGTGTTCTCCCTCTTTCCACTTCCTGCCTCCATGCCCTGAGATCCATGGTCCCCAGCCTCACATGGACTGAGCCCAAAACCTTAAGAAAATAAATCTTCTTTCCTCTAAGTTACGTGGTCAATCTTTTAGATTATAGCTTCAAGAATGCTGACTAGAACAGGCTACAAAAATAAAATACCATAAATTGGGTGGTTTTTAAACAATAGAAGTTAATTTTTCACTGTTCTGGAATCAGGGGAGTCTGAGGTCAAGGCACTGGCAGATTCAGTGTCAGATGAACACCCATTTTCTGATTCATAGACTGTGCCTTCTTGCTGAGTCCTCCCATGGTAGAAGGGGAAAATGGGTTTCCTTGGGCCAATTTTAAAAGTACATTACTCCAGTTCATGAGGGCTTCACTCTCATGACCTATTGAACTCCCCAAAGTCTCCTCATCCTAATACCATCACCTTGAGTTTAGAATTTCAACATAAAAATTTTGAGGGGGCTCATCAGACCACAGAAGATGCCATACTATTCATTCATTCATTCTCATTCTCTCTCTCTCTCTCTCCCCTCTCTCTCTCTCTCATGGTATGCTGGGACCCAGGAGCATTCTACCTCAGAGCTACACACCCTCCAAGCTATTTGGATACAGGTTCTCACTAAATTGCTGAGGTCCTTGCTTAGTTGCTGAGGCTGACCTCAAGCCTGTCATCCTCTTGTCTCAACCTCCCAAGTACTAGAATTACAGGTGTGTGCCACAATGCCCAGGTTCCTTATCTCTAACTTACATTAATACCACATGTACAGGCTGCCATCTAAAGGAAATGTGATTCTCTCTTTCACGAGTGTACACATTTGTATCCTTTCACTAGCCACATATCCAAAACTAGATGATTTTGCCATTCATTGCCAATATCTATTGTTTGATCATAGATCAAAGAATAGAAAATGGGCTCCTGGAGAAAATTGGCCAATGAACCATTTGCAGAACTAGCCTTCTGCTGCCACGTTCTCATATTCGATTGTTTCTTTCTTTCTTTGCATTTTCCAAGCACCCTTTCCTTCTGGCTTCTGGGCAGTTTGGAGTAAACAGGAAACAGTAAAACACTAGATAGTAAGAGGATGGTGGAAACTTGTTTCTGCCTTGAGCAATGTACTATTTGCCTTGAGCAAATAGTGGCTGTTTCCCCTGTGACTCCAGTTCTTACCAAATTACTTGTTCTTGTGGTTCCTATTCCAACAGCTCCCATCTTGCTTTTACTTTCTGCCTGACTCTGGTTTCTGTCCTTTGGTAACACTACCTCCTTGCTCCCACCCCTCAAGGTTGCCAGCTGCAGCTGATCTATGGTTTGATTTCTCTGTTTAACTTCAGCGCTCTCCCAACACATGTGTAACTAATCTCCTGTATTAGATTCCCTCTGCATGAAATAGCTAATGTTGCTCCTGTTTTTTTTCTCAGTGGACCCAAACTGAAGCATTTAGGGATCAGAAGAAAAGGCAAGCAGTGAGGTTGAGTAACTTAGTGGAAAAAAAATAAGTCAGGTGAATGGAGAAACATGATTTTAAATTTTTCTAGTGTGGAAAAAGGAAAAGCATGACTAACCTGTTGGCCAATTGGAGGTTAACTCTTATAGTAGATTCAAATACCAGCTGTGCCTCTTAGGAATATTGGAAAGTTACTTTGCCTCTCTCTACTTCAGTTTCCTTCATTAGTAAAATCGTGTTAAAAATAGTACCATTGTTATTATCAGCAATGACTAGTTCATAGTAAGTCATTAGTACTTGTCAGTTATAATAAGCCCTCTAATTTCTTAGTGTCTTAGTGTTACTTATAATTTTCTTGGTGAGTTTTGGGTTATTTAATCTATAAATAGACATTAAATTTATTAAGTAAAGTTCTTGTAAAGAGGCTCTTCTAAATGAATGGATGGAGTGATGGATCAGTAAATGAAGTAATGTGTGAATGAACAGAAAAATACAAAGAAGGTATGAACAAGTGAATACCTAAAACTGACACATTAAAGTCTGAATAAATGAATGTCTTCTCTAGCCACAGAAGCAATGTTAGGAGGGCAATTAGTTCACCCTTTTCCTCTTTATCCTCAGAAGAGAGACTGGAGAGGAGACTCCATACCTCTAATCTATTCACACTTTCCATGGGTATTTCAATTTTTGCTCAACTTTTTCTCTAGTTCTTCCTCTCACTCAGACACACCCTCAACCTTTAGCGACACCATTCTTTTAGAGCCTTTATAGCCTGATAAATCAAAATTAGCAAGGACCTAAAGACAGAAGCCAAAATTGGAAGAACATATTGTGAAGGACTTTAACCAGAAAGGTTCTTGGTCAGTGTTTTCTCTGACTTCCAGTGTTCTTGCAGCACTGAAGATCAATTCCAGGGCTTTGTGGATGCTAGGCAGGCATTCTACGTCTGAGCTGTAGCCCCAGCCCTGGACTGCTAGAGTTTCCAGTACCTTTATGTCACGTGCTAATGGGCCAAGAAGTTTTCATTGCACTAGGTCTGTACTTGAAAAGTCAACACTGACTTTTCAGTATATTTTCCTATTTTTAACTCCATAATAGGGTTATAAAACATTGTACCTGTTCATTATCTAATAGTTCCATATCTTGACATATAAAATTATCTAAAACTTGCCCCCTATTTCCCCTTTAAACTTTTTGCCATTTTCTTTACCCCCCACTTTGCACTTATATCAGTATATTAAATATAAAGCTCCCTGCCGATGTCACCCTGTGTCACCCCTCCATTGATTTGCCTGAGCTATCCCCACACATACTGCTCTCTTCCTCTAGATATTTCCATCTCAATCCAGTTCTTTTGAAGTTCTCCTTGGCCATTTTCCCCAAAAGGGTGCTTTTCACTTCCATAGCATCTTATGGTGGTTTCTCTCACAACTCTTAGAGCTTTTTCTTAAATTCATGGCCTATAAGCCCTTATAAATTTTAAGCTCTTGAAGGACAAGGTCAGTATTACTTCATTCTTTTCCTTCCCTGACTGACATACAGTGGGCACATAATAAATACCTTTAGCCTTAAACCAGTCTGGAATTCCAAAGACTTTAGTCCCAGAGCTTTAATCTATATTTTTCTCCTACAATATAAATAATTGAAGCAATCATTTTTTGTTTTCAGCTATATAGATAATTGTATCTGGAAAGGATAATTGCAGCAACTCATGCCTGCTGTTTTAATACCATATGAGTTGTTTTCTCTCTCTAAAAACAATATGATAATGTCTATACTTTATGTAGTTGTAGCTTTGATGATGTTTTTCCCTGGGATGGAAGAAAATAATTAATTTTTGGTCATTGTTTTGAGACAGTGAGTATTAGTATCTGTATGGAGTAGTTTGAGACTCATCTGTTTCAGTCACTCATTAAGTCCTCTTTAAGCAAGGGTCTGAACATCTTGGTTTTGACTTCATTTTCGAGGGTACTGGGGATTGGACTCAGGGGCATACTACCTTTAAGCCATACCCCCAACACTATTTTATTTTTTATTTTGAAACAGGGTCTGCTAAGTTGCTAAGGGCCTTGCTAAGCTGCTAAGACGGGCTTCAAACCTGAGATCCTCCTTTCTCAGCCTCCCAAGTATTGGGATTACAGGCCTATACCACCATGCCTAGGGGAGTTTGACTTTCACCACCCCTATGGAGTATAGATCAGTCTTGGACACTCAGTAAATACTGCCTGATCTAGGTTGATTGGACAACTCTGAAAGCAACTACTTGACAGCCCTCATGATCACAAGCAGGTGGTGGGAATCAAGGGTAGGTTTGGTGAATACACTCAAGTAGAGGATATTTCACCCAATCTACTCAAAGTCTTTTCTATGGTTTGAAAAGTACTTTTTGTCTCATGATATTATAAAAGTGCCATGAAGTATATTATTTATTCAAGAATTCCCTCCATTTCTTAACTTATATTCCCATTTCTTAACTTCCCAGAGAAATGGGATAATTTTTATAATGTCTTTCAAGGTAAAACATTTCTTCTCTAGCAGCTTTTCCAAAGGAAACAGTACCCGGGCTTTTCAGCAACCTAACATTTATCAGATTAAATGACTCTAAATTACCTGACTGATCTTCACCATTGTATTTTGGTCCTGTGCACAGTAGATGACCATTTCCAATCATTATCTACTTGCTTGCAACCGCAGGTCTGTAATATGCCCCTTTATCACCATTCCACTTGTCCACACAGCCTGGCTGCAGAATCCAACCCCTAAGCAGTTATAAGAATTATCCAGTTCTTCCTCCTTTTAGAAGGAACCCTCCACACACACGGCACCTTCATATGATCAAGTGGCTCATTTATCTCCTTGCAAGGGGGACTGATAAGCTGGATATTTGTTTGATGTCTCATCAATATTGCTAAGATGTTTCATGCTCTGAATACCAGTTATTTATATAGTTAATGTAAGAGGACAAGGGATCAGATGGGGTCAAAATGAGAAAAAGAGCTGGGCATGGTGGTGCACACCTATAATCCCAGTACTTGAGAGGCTGAGACAGGAGGATTGCAGGTTCAAGGACAGCCTCAGCAAGTAGCAAGTAGCCTCAGCAAGGGTCCTATCAAAGTAGCGAGACCCTGTTTCAAAACAAAAATAAAATAGGGCTGGGGGTGTAGCTCTGAGGTAGAATGCCCCTGGGTTCAATCCCCAGCACCACACAAAAAAATGAGAAAAAGTATCAGCAAAGACTGTATAACCACCATTCATTGAGCATCAGTAAGGTATTTATACTTGAAATATCTCTTAATCCCATAAATATACCTCAAACTATGTGGTCTTATTCCTCTTTTTTTTTCTTTTATATAAACAAGGATACTGACATTTAGACTGGTTAGTAACTTGTTCATAGTAAACTCAACTAATAGGTAATGAAACAGGGATTCACACCCAGGTCTGTCTCGTTCTCAGTCTTGGGTTCTTTCCACTTTTGTGTGTGTCCTCCAGATACAATTTGTTCTCATTCTTTTCCCACTAGCACCTGACTCTAGTCTCTATGGTGCAGGTGGCTTTATTTTTGTGTTCCATTGTGGCATCAAACTCGTGTTCTGAGCCATCACCCCATGCTCCAAACTCTCCCATTACATATGTCTCACATTAAAACTGTGTAAATCCTCTAATCCAATACCAGCAACATTTCAAATCTCGCTAGGCATGGTGGCACACACCTATCATCCTAGCACTTTGGAGGCAGAGACAGGAGGATAGCAGGCTAGAGGGCAGCCTCGGCATCTTAGAGAGATCCTCAGAAACTTAGCAAGACCCTGTTTCACAATAAAAAATAAAAAGGGCTGTAGCTTGGTGGTAGAATGCCCCTAGGTTCAATCCCCAGCAAGGAAACAAAACAAAAATTCAAATCTCAATTGATGCCATTTATTTCTTTGTCATTGCTTAACCCAACCTCCTATAAGTCTGCTGACTGTCCCTTGACCAGGTTGCCCGATCTTCAGGAATGCTGGGCTAGTCTAGTCCTCCTGCATTCTGACATCACAACCAGTCACTGATCATACCCTGCTTCCAGAGATCCTTCAAGAATAACTTATAGAATCTGTCTTTTTTTTTTTTTTTTTTT